>JAPYZB010000002.1:0-82881 GCA_030522745.1 Eupelmus kiefferi | reverse complement strand
ATTTTTTTGACTAACACTTGTAATTAAAATATCCAGACCGTCGAATGCTAAAAAAATATACATCAAATATAATCGAAATAGATAAAACCGAATGGCTTTCGACATATAAGAAAAAAATTTGTTTTGTCTCTAAATTAGAAACTTTACAAATACCAAATACAGTATTTAGTAACTGTATTTTAGATTAGTATTCGTATTTGTAAAGTTTCTAATTTGGAGACAAAACAAATTTTTTTCTTATGTTCGGTTTTATCTATTTCGATTATATTTGATGTATATTTTTTTAGCATTCGACGGTCTGGATATTTTAATTACAAGTGTTAGTCAAAAAAATCATTTGTATTTAAATCGATTTTTCAAAATTCGACATTTTGATACGAATACGAACTGAGCCTTCTACTTTTCGATACCTACCCTTAAAGCTTTTTTTCTTGCACTTTAAATTGACTTTTTAAACTCTTTTATATACCTTCACAAAGTGGTAAGATATACCTTATATAAGAATTCAATATAATAAACCACGTTTTCGAATGCTTAAACGGGCCATATTTGCAATTCCAGGGCCCGTTGGATAAACGCCATGTCATGTGTCTCATATTTTGGGCCTAAGAATCATTTTTCACAGTTTCATCGAATTCCATGACCATGAGAAGATTAGACTTTGTCCATTTTAATGAATTAATTGATTTTGAATATTTATTGAATTAAGTGGATACTGTTCAAACAAAGAGCAGCATAGCCTGGTAATAATATATCGCGAAAGAATAAAAGTTAAAGTCGCGTATTCATACAAATACCACGTCAGAGACGCAAGAGACTACCAACAGAAATGTATAGTATTTTAGACAAGTTTCTGATATATATGCATCAGACTTACGGCAGAAAAGTGTAATTTCTAAATGATGAAAACAAAATTTCACTTACAGCAGAATTACTACAGTTGGAAGTATAAAATATTCTTATTTTCTTATTTGAAACTTATGATACAACTTATGTAAACATAATTATTAAAGTTTTGTAAATTAAAATTCTTCTTGTTTTGGTTGAAAACGGTTCTGAAAAAATTTTATCTAAACCCATGACTCGTATCTCTGGTTCTTTCTTTCTTAAAATTAGTGCTATCAACACCTGATCCTTAGCATCTCTTTCCAAAAACTACTAACGATCAAGAAAAAAAATAAGCCACCGCGATACCTTCTGCCGTATCAAACTACGAATAGTAAATAAAACTAAAAAATAATAAAACTTTCAAACGTTATTTTTTCGAGTAATAGATTATTAAAATATATTTCAATAGGAAAATTTTTTTATTGATTTTCAAGTGTACTTTTTAAATCTTGATAATAAAAAATAAACTCAATAATAAATTCAAAAAAATCCAAAAATAAAATTTCAATTACTGATTTCTCGAAATAGAATGATATAACAAATTGTACCAAATAGAACAAAAATTTTTCATAAAATGATAGCATATTGCCTCGAATAACACAAAAGATTTTTTTATATGTATATCAATTCATTGCTTCTTCGAATACATAAGAGTCTAATAAACTAAATTAATTTCTAATAAAAAAATATATTGATTAATTTGGTGTACTTAATATTTTTAATTGTTCTTATGATGTTAAAAACATCATTTAAATGTTATTAATTTTAGTATTGGAACTAAAAATTTTAAATTAAAAAATTGTATAATTAATGTAACTGCAACAGCAAGTAAATAAAGTTTTTATTTGAATGATATCGTGATGTTATAAGTTTTCTTTTAAACAATAATGTCATAATATAGAAATTTCTGATATTAATTAAAAATATATTTTATGTATAAACGTTTATGTAGAAAGATTATTTTGAGGACGGAAAAATTTTATATTTCACAATGGTTGAAATATACCATAGTAACTTAAAACATCACAGGAAACAAAATTAAGAAAAATAAAATCTACAAATCAAAAAATAATTAATTTAATTACAGTAAACAATTACTACTTATACTACAAAGAAAAACTCTCGTTAACGTTTAATAAATTTTATTAGCGACAAGTAAGTGACGTGTTTTTTTTTTTTCTAGATACTGGGAAAACTGAAGAAACACAGAGGATTGATGAGTCAAACAGAGACTTACGAGGATTATCCATTATTAGGAATCTAAATATACTTTTTCATCTTCAAAATTCTATTCAAAAGCCCATAAATTACTTCCAGCTCCGTCACTCTCTCAATCTTATTATTTTTATCTTTGTGCTCAAAATGTTGATTTTCCATTTTCCTTTTATCTCTTTCAAAGAGTTCTTTCCATTCTTTTTTTTCAAAAATATCGAGAAATTTCATCCCCTTTTTGAAAACAGCTAAAATGACAGATCATTTGTCTTTTTTGATTCAAAGAACTTTCTTCATCAGATTTTACAAGTTCTAGTGAAAAAAAATCAATGATCGTAATTTAACCTGTCAATTTTTAATATCTTGCGTTTACGAACTTATTGTACGTTCACAATTATTATCGATTTCCGTCTATCGCAAAGATATCAATCACAATTGATCAAGTACTTGATTAATACTTGAGCTTTGCACAGTGCAAAACACGTCTTTCATGTTATTTGTTTCGCCTTTTGGTTTAAAAGTCGTACTTGACGACGTAGGGCTACAGTATAGTCCTGGTGCTTTTTGACAATAAATATATATGTATATATGCTCACAATTATCAATTTAAAACAAATGTATGTAAACATCTAACTTATCTTCTTTTTTGTTAAGACAGAAGTCAATCAAAAACTACCGAAATGTAAATAATTAAACAGCACATACATATTTTAGTTTTCTTAAGTAATTCAGTATATTGTTCTAATATAAACTTTTACAATTTCTTAAACAAAACTTAATTTTTTCTAGTGTGTCTTTACATCGCGGTTAAAATTTAATGTATCGCAGCTGAATTTTTGTTACAATGTAGACGATAATTTTCCTGTTCAATTATTTACATGACACATAACCGAAATTTAAAAACATAAATAACACGAGATTTATTCGTTGTAGACTAAGTTAATTATTTGTTAATCATATAATTATGTTTTCTAACGCAAAAAGTTGATACACCGATCTTCTCACAGATCGTCGATCGACACGTCGATCATTATCGTCAATTTATCTCATTTTCTCGCTTTACAAGCGTCTTCTCTTCCTTTGTGATAAAAATAGAGATCGCTTGGCATAATATAATTTTTTTTAGTATTTCTTTGTCCTTTTTCATAATTCTCGCTGCAGTCACACATAAGCACACGCACTTCTCATCTCGTTTTGACCCTTTTTTATTTTTGTCTCCATATAACTCACTAAGTTCTAAGCATCGTTCTTTCGTTTTGTTTTCTCAATTAAATGAGGTATCACGTCATTCAGGATGTCGTGGAGAAGCTAAACACTAGATTTACATATGAGATGTTAGTTGATATCACTTTCTTGTAAAAGAAAATAGTAAGAGTGTACTTGTAGATAAACAAAGAGTTGATTTTAAAATTTTTCTAATACTTTGATAATATGTAAACATTTACCTTTTCAAATTCTGTTTTAATTAAACAATGTTTGATTACATAACTGTAATTTACAACTTGAAACTTAAGTCGCTAAACATTTTTAAATGCATTAAAAATCTAAAAAAATAATTTTCATTTCATACTTTTGTTTTATATACTTTAAGTAAAGCTACTTTGGTTAAACCACATGCACGTATTTCGTTCAAACGTTCTACTCAAGTAAATTCGAGTTAAATTTTCTTAAGTTATGAAAGCATCGCAATAGATTTTATCTTTTCAACTGCAGATGTTTCATAACAAATAAATTCAGGTATTCTTAGTCAAATATCACGGGTTTTCCATTTTTTACATAAATCTTTACGAACTTCACCGAAAGCCGTCCATCAATTGATTAGAAAAAAGACGTGAATTTATGTATATAAATACATATATAAATTTCATTTATGTGAATACGTGTAATGCTAATGTGCATACTTTTTAAACTATATGCGTATATACATTTACTTTTTTAATAGGTTTATTGGAACAAAGGTTAAAAGGGACTTTGGCGCGAAACTTATACAAGCTCAGGCTCGGAAAAGGGATGATCCTGACTGACGTTCCTTACTTGAACAAAACTATTCAATATCACTTTTAGTTTTATCTATATGCTCATCACGTTTACTCTCTCATTCTCTCTGCGTTCGCTCGCTCTTTCTCTCTTTCTCTCTCACGTTCTCTCTTTCTTTTTCATCTTCGCAAGATAAATTTAAAAAAAAATAAAAAAAAAAAAAGAAAAAAAAAAAAAAAAAAAAAAAAAAAAAAAAAAAAAAAAAAAAAAAAAAAAAAAAAAAAAAAAAAAAAAAAAAAAAAAAACAAGAGGGAGTTTTGAGATGTGTGACATCTCTTACTGTTAAGATAACAATTAAGACCTTTTACGAAATAATCTATTTTCTTTATATGCGTCGAGCGGTTAAACATTATTGCTAAAAAGTACACATTTCATTTGTTTATTTTTAATTTACTGTGTTGATATTCTGTGTCTGATTTAGATGACATTGTTTTTCAATTTTCTTTTCACAGAAAAATGTCCGTCATAAGCCCGTAAAAGACGCAGACAAGTAGTACTTTTCGATCTTCTACTTTTTTGCGCGTATTTATATATTTATATTAGCATCAATTTCATTCAATAATTTTCTTCCATACGGCACAATTGCGTTTCATTTAGCGGAAAATCTCATGTCAACTAGTCATTATGTAATATTGATTGATTCTATGACTCGGACAAGTACATGATACATATTTGAATGAAATGCCTTTTTTGGTACATATAGTGAGTCAATCCTATACCTTTATTCTCCCATTTTCTCGTTCTCTCTCGATTGGGCAGGCACGTTATAAGAGTATTGGCCGGTAATATTCCTAATAGGAAATTTTTATTAGAAAATTTTTAAATCTTGAATGGCTTGTAAGAATTTAATTTCTTTAGTAAAATTTTATCGAAATAAAAATATTGAACTTTTTGATAATATCTCTGCCTCAGAATTATACTACAATTTTAAAATAAATTCTTATAAGAAGCAGGTTGCAATGTAAATGAAAAGGAAATTCATTTGCATATCAATCAAAACAGACTATCCAAAATCCGAGTAACGCATCTTTTATATAGCTTTTACTTAGCTGCATTGAAAAATTCTAAAATTTTATTGCAGCAATAGGCAAAGTCAAGCAAAAATTAATCAGATAAGAAAGAACGCTTCTTAAGTGACAGGAAAACCAACCGATGCTTTTTTTCGAATAAATACAGTGAGTTTTACTTTTATTTTTTTTTTTTGCACCGTTTTGTCCCTTACCAAGGAATCTCTTCCTCATTCTCGTTTATCAAAGGTCGCAATCGATTCACGAAAATGTTCCACGAAAATCTAAGAGTCGAATGAACGTATGTATATTTATATATTTCCGAACGCGAGTCACATTCGTCATTTGTCTTCTCTATTTACCGAAGAGACAATTGGTCTTAATGCACCGTGGAATATGTCAAGCGCAAAAGTATATAGAGACGTGTGTGGACGAGAACATTTGGCGATTAGGTGAAATGTGATAAAACAGCGTTACCCTACATACAAAAGAGAAAATAAAAGTTTTCATGAGGCTAGCGCGCGCTATGCAAATCAAGAGCGTTCAATGATCGTCATTTTCGTGTACACGTTGGCGCTTTGCCTGGTGCTGATGTTGCTGTTGCTGTTGTTCAACCGGCTCAGGACTTTCGACAATGGCTAATGGTGCCGGTGATCCCGGCGAACTGTCCGGCTCCTCGTGAGCTCGCTTGCTCACCCCAACGCCTGCGTCAGGACCAATAAAGTTTCCACTGAAAAAATATAATTTTTGCTATATTTATTATAGTAATATTACATTGAAATTATGACAAAATATTTTGACTAACACAGTCAGTAAGGTATATAACTTATTTCCATTATAATAAATATTTTACTTCATTTAAAAAAATAATTAATTATAAAATTACATACTTGAAACTTTATTCTTATTTTGTAACAAAATTTGTCAAAAATATTGTTAAATATGATCAGTTTAACTAAATTATAAATTAAACAAAAAGTCACTCACAAAGTATTATTTATTAATTTTAATTTTTTTATTATATAGTTTAAGAATAATAACGTTTATAATGTACTTTTAGAATTAAAATTTAAAAATTATAACTTGTATGTTTCAAATTTATTAAGAGCTGCTAAAAATATCAATAGTCAAAAATGAATCATCAAAATTTATAAAAGTTATTATAATATATTAAACTTTTAGGCTTACCTGTAATTATAACTTGTTTGTACAATAACGGGAGCTGGACTATACTGCCCAGCTGGAGATAAAGCATGCTCTTCGGATATATTTCCAGGAAGCAAATACTTGTCTTTAAGAAAATTAATAAAGGATTTAATATTATTAAGATTAAAATTTTTAAGAAAATAATTAGGTGCGGTTTTAACTTTTTTATTATAAAGTGTTACTTGAATTTTAAAAATTTAGAGAAATAACATGCAACTCACCATCTCTGTTGGAATCACTGTTTACGCCATTGGCAACGACGGTGATTTGTTGCATCAGGCGGTTTTTGTGCGAGGGTGGCACGTAAGGATGACCAGGCGAACCAGGAGCTGATTGACTATTTAACTGACCAGCTGGAGAAGGTACAGAACTGTCTGGATATGATTCTGGTCCAGGGGAACCTTCTCTACTGAGGCACTCAGGAGTCATCAATCCGCTAATACCCACGTGCGATGGAGAAGCCGGTGCACTTCTATTAATTAATAAATTAGTGCATATAAATTATAAAAAATAGTTTTACTTTGTAAAATTAATTTTTAAAATTTTTTATCTATAAAACAAACCTTGATGATAATCCAAAAGGAGCACGAAAGCAAGGCACACCACGTTGTCTTCTTCGTCTAAATGCTTGTTCAATAAGTTTGGCTTCTGATTGAGGATCTATCCTCCAGAATGATCCCTTCCCAGGCTCTTCTTGACTTCTCGGCACTTTAATAAAGTATCTATTCAATGATAAATTATGCCTGATTGAATTTTGCCAGCCCTTATCAGCTGTTCTGTAGTATGGATAGTTTTTCGTTATGTAAGAATAAATTCCTGATAGTGTCAGCTGTTTGTCAGGTGCTGAAGCTATTGCTTGAACAATGAGCTGAGCATAAGAGTACGGAGGTTTGGAGTCATCCTTAGGTGGACTATAATGTGGTGCAGTTGCATTGCCATTTGCTAAAACATTTTTTTATACATTATTTGATTCTTTCTTTGCAGTAAAATTATATTTTGATAGATAAAAAAACATACCACTAGCTGTTCCACCGCCACCGCCACCGCCTCCTCCTCCTCCCCCTCCTCCCCCACCTCCTCCACCACGAAACCGTGGTTCTGATCCAGGTTCTGGACTCATTTGTCTGCCAGTACTTTGTGTAACTTCATGCCTCTCCACAGCAGAATTTTGAGGATCATTGGCAACTGCAGCTGCATAAACTGCTACCATTTGCAGGTCTGCAGATATATTTCTTCTGCCCTGACCAGAACGTGGACTTGCAGGACAAGAGTTCGCGGCACTTATTGTTCCCGTAGGCGACGGAAAAGGACTGCTGTAGGCGGTGTCTGGAATATTTATGCGTAGAGGTGGCAATGGTACCCTTTGTTTTGGAGGTGATGCCACTCTCACATTACTCTGTTCTTGCTCATCCACCAGCGATTGAAACACGAGCCTTATGTTTGTACTTGGAAATCTGAATGTGCACCTGCAAATATCAGTAAATACAATAATTATTTATTTTTCCTTCAGTAATTAATTGCTTATTCATTAAACTTAACAAACTGATAAATGATCTTTGAGTTTCAAATTCAAGACATCAATTAACTTATCAATACAGAAGTTTTCATTTTTTAATAAAATGAATGTTTTGTTAAATTTATTCAAACAAATTTTAAGATTTCTAAGTAAAAGTATTTGTTCATAAATAGAAAACAAATAAAATTATTATGTATAACAGCTTTATGCTTTTTATTATCAATATATTTAAGAACAGTTATCGATTTAGTATGTTTGTTTTTTTATTATCAACAAACCATGTGTGGAAAATAAAAAGACATAATTACGTCAAAATTTAAAAATAAATTTATCAATTACTTTCAAAATTTACTGAATAAAAATTATTAAATTTTTTGTTAAAGATGACATTACAATATTCAATTTTGTTTGTTAATTTATCTGAAATATTAAAATGTAGAATCCAGAAATAGAATTCAATAATTTTTAGCAGTTTTTTCAACTTACAAAGTATATTAATCTGTGTACAAAACACATATGTATATGCAAAGAAAGTTGTTCTCAAAAGATGTACTGTACACTTGTATGTATGTACTCACTATAGACTTGTATGAATGTACTCACGTTTTTGGCAGTTGAAAGGCAGCTGCGCCTTTTCGTTGAAAAACTCCATCAACGAAGACTCCATTTTTTCCGTTGCAGGTCATAAAAAAATATGGATGATCATAGTATATCTCAAGATGCCTTCTCGATATGAAACTTGAGTGTCCCATGTTGACGTCGACTTCACCTTTACTGCTGTTGCGACCAATAGTGATGCGTCTCTGACGCACCATGTACTCAAACTCTCTGCCTTCCAGACGGGCGATGGGGGCCCCCTTGGCCTCGAGGTTCCATTGCACCTTAGAAGGACTAGCTGGTGCGGACTTGAGGGCCAGAAGTGCCCAGGCATCGCTTTCCTGCGTCCTAGTGTACGTAGACATGTTGCTGCTTTCTTTAACGTAGCGAAAAACAGCAGCAGCCTCCAATTTCTAAGCAGAAAATGAGCGTAGACTGCTTAGCACACTAGAGCTGAGTGTTGAATTCCGTGAAGGCCGGAGAGAGAGAGAGAGAGACAGCCAGCAAGTGTTCTCAGCAAGTGTATAGCAAGTCGCCTCCAGGGCGAGAAGAGGAGGCCAGGTAAAGCGCGCAGCACGTCTAGTAAATCCAGCACATGCAGACAGGGAGAGAGAGAGAGAGAGAAAGAGAGAGAAAAAGGAGGGAAGAGAGAAGGAGAGAGAGAGAGAGAGAGCAGTTCTCTCTCACGGCGCCTCTTGTTTATACATACGTGTATGTATGCGCGCTGGCTTGCTCATATGTAATGTGTTCGGTGTCGGTCGTCCGCGTAATATGGCCGGCCCCCGTGTGCCTGTCGTCGTCGTGTTTTTTTTCCTCCGTGTGCTCCGAAAAGTCGGCGAGCTGCTTCTCTGGGGCCGCTGCTCTCCTTCCTCGCTGGGCTCTCCCTGGAAAAGGAGAACGATCGGAGTTAGAAAGACCGGAGCGATAAACCAGGAAGCTCCGAGAGAGACTCGAGCCCACGGTTCGCCGCGAGTTTATAATTCTCGTCACTCGCACGCTCTCTCGTGCGTGTGTGTGTGTGTTCTATCTCTTTCTCGCTCTCTCTGTGCTCTCTGTCTCTCTCCCTCGTTGTGAGCGCCCCGTGCGCGCGCTCTCGGGCCGACGTTGTGGGTGCCGAGAATTCGATAATGCAAGTAAGCGCGAGAGTGAGAAGGACGGACGGAGCGAGAAAGAGAGAGAGAGAGAGAGTCGCACTATAGCACTGGGGAGAACGGCGCGAGGCAGCGGAGAGCTAGTAGCAAATGAGAGAGACAGAGAGAGAGAGAGGATAAGCAAAAAAAAACAAGACTTACTTGCGTTAAGCGAGAGAGAGAATATATATATATAGATGTGCGTAGACGCGTGTATAGAGGGGGCTGGGGCCGATGTGTGTGCGCGCGCGCGCGCCCAACTAAACAGACGTAGTCGCAGCGCAAAGAGCCATCGACGAGAGCCGAGAAGTCAACAGGGCCGTTGCGTGTGCTTGCCTCTTCTATATCTCTGCGTGCGCGCGTGTGTGTGTGCGTGTGACTCCGTCTCTCTGCGCGGGCGCGTGTTGGTGTGCTGACTGCTGTTGCTTTAAATGATTTTCCGCAGAGAGCGAGAGAGAGAGAGAGAGACAGAGTGGGCTGCTATTCTTCCTTCTCTCTCTCCTTCTTGTTGTTTACCCACAAAACACAGACAGCGCGCGCGCGCGCGGGCGAGTGTGCGCGTGCAGGTAGAGAGCGAGCGAGCGAGCGAGAGAGAGAAAGAGAGAGAGAGAGAGAAACGTGGGTGGCTACCACGTGACGAGCAAAGGAAGAGCGCGTGCTGGCGCAACTATTCAGGTTCGGCGGCGGCGGTCCATCGGCCACTCATTCTCCTCTCTCTCATTTCCTCCTGTCCGCTGCTCCGCTTCTTCTTCTTCTTCTTCTTCTTCTTTATATACTCTTCCTTTTTTCTCTCTTCTTCGTTCGTTCTTCGCGGTGTGTCGGCCCGTCGTCGAGATCCACCGTCCACTGCTCTCCACACGCTCGTTCGTTTCGGAGGCCCGCTCACTCTGTCTCTCTCGCTCTCTGTTTTTTTTCTCGCCGCCGGGAGATTCCCTCTCGTCCTCTCTCTCTCTCTCTCTCTCTCGCTCGTCAGTGAGCCTCCGTGTATATTGTGACGTCCTCTGTTTTTCTCTCCCTCACTCTACCTCCTCTTTTTCCCTTTCTCCCGCTTCGACGGATATATACTCGGCTCTCAGCTCGCATGTGCGAGAACTTGTGTATATTTATATATACATATAGGTACTATACTATACATCTATATAGGTGTGTAAGTGCTGCTGCTTCTCTTTCTCTCTCTCTCTCTCTCTCTCTCTCCGAAAAGAGCTTTGAGGTTAGGTCAATCTTTTGGACAAGAAAGCCAGCGGAGCATCTTGCCAGCAAGAGCCTAACTCGTCTACTAATACAGCGTAGAGGAACGTAATACGTCGGCGCGACGTTCTGTTTGTTTATCTTTTTTTTTATTGTTTATTTCCACTGCTGGGCGTGTTTCATACAGCAATACACGCGGTGTGCTCAGCGCGTACGCGTGTCCACTTTTCGAGGGAAGTACAAGGACAGCAGGCAGCAGACAAGAAAGAGAGAGATGGAGTGGAGCAAGTGTGCCGTCTTGACGATTCACGTCGACGTCGTGGCGCGAGTACTTGTATATACCTAGCCGAGCGTGGCCGTCGGCTCGTTTTCTCGCGCGGCGGCTGCTGCAGCGACGCGAGCCAGCTCGGAAAAGGGAAGCGGAAGTAGAGGACGTTCGCCAGCGTGACGACGGCAGTATATACAAAACGGCTGCTCTCGCAGGCGTGAGTGCAGCAGTCGCCAGCACATCGATCTATATACCTATTATATAAACACGGCTTGTCCATAAACAAACTTCTCCCTCTCTCTCTTTCTCTCTTGCTTGCTCCGTTTGACGCACACGCTCGAGCTTGGAGGAAAATCTAGCTTTGTTGACGTTGCCAGATTATTGTTCGTCATTAGATTGTTAAGAATTAAAAGATACTTTGTGACAACGTTGTAATTGTTGACGTTTTTATGATTTTTTTTTTATTCGAAGCTGGTGGTTTGCGTTTGTTTCCACTATATCGGAGCGCGGATTGGCTCGTTTAGTGCTCGGACGATCTCGAGTGATACGCAACGGAAATAATCTCCGAGCATCGATCAGAAATAAATGAGATGTCAATATTTACTAAATATGCTCCAAAATTATGTACATTTTCTGAAGGGCAGAAAATATACTCTATAATGAAAAGTCAATTAATAAGTCCATTTTTCGGTTTAATAAGAAATTGAGCTGTTTAAACTTATGACTAAGATAAAAAAAATTAGTTAATAAAATATCAATATATTATGATCATAATCAGATACATTCATTTTCTACTATAGGCTATTAAATTGAACGTACCAGTATATCTTTCGAAAAAAAAAATGGAAACTATAACAAAAATAAAAAGCCGTGCTAATTCAATTTAAGAGAATGTGGCTGAATTGAATTTTTACAAAAAACCACATAATTAAATTTCCTATTTTTTATGAAAAAAAAAAAAAAAAATTAATTATTAAAAATTACAAATATAACCGAATTTGAAGTAAAAAATTTTAGTTAAAGATATTATTTTGAATGAAATTTTCATAATACAATAGAAGAGTGCGGATTGAGATACAGTATACCACAGTTTTGGATTTTTATTTTTTTATTCTTGAATGTTTATTATTTTAATTAACTTAGCTGTAAAAATGTTGACAAGCTTTTAATTATTTCATTTTACAACTTGATTTTTAGAATAAAAAACAAAATGTTTTTTTAAGAAATCTATTCTATATTCACGGGAAAATATTGCACAAATAATAGGGTATATCTAATATTATTGATTTAAAGTATAAAAACTATACATTTTTTATAGCTTCTAGTTAATATTATAAGATTAAATATATATTATTTTAATTTTAATGTTATTATTTATAAGTAAGCTGATTAAATATACTTTAAAACTTATATAAGTATGTAGATGTACTATATTTACTTACATTTTGAATTAAGTATTTGCTCCAAAATAAAAATGACTGATTTTATAAGCTTTTTGCATCGATACTCAAGAATAATTATGACCTTGCAAATTGTATACAAATTTGTAAAACGAAACGGCCAGAATAACCCGCTCGGAATTCACACAGCAATCATTTAAAAATTAGAAAACTAAAATACTAAAAATCACGTAAAAAAGTCGAATACGCCCAATTAATTTATATTATCAATAACTATATTAAAAACAATAGGTTCTCTGAAACTCAAGATTTATTAACTGAATAAACATCGTAAATAACTATTAGAAAAATACTTAAAACTAAATATAATTATAATGAACTATGCAAAATTAAGATGCAGTTGCCTTTCATAATAGTATATTCTACCTCTCTGCGAAATTTCAAGTCAATATTTCAAAGCATCTATGACTAAAATTTAAAATCTATTACTAAAGTTTGGTTGAAAGTTTTTAATTATTAAAAAAACTTTATAAGACAATAATGAAGAAAATTTGAATTAAATTTTATATTATTCAACGCTTTGAAATATTGACCTAAAATTTAAAAAAAAGATGGAATATTAGTATATTAGGAAGGGCAACTTGTTTTGTTTATATTGCGAATATCTTTTGGAATAGTCAAAAAACTGTTTACTTTGTACAGTCGGTAATAGTAGGACTATTGGACCCCAAAACAAAGCATCATGCTTGTTTGCTCCAGTACGAATTTGTCCCAGTATAGGGGAGGGTGGGGCATCATTGACAGGAGCATGTTTTGCAAACATCAAATTTCTCGTAAGTAACACAATCTTACTTTAACAACAAAAATTAATCCGCAAAGAATTATTTTAAAATGTAGAAGTAACATTTCGATCTCGTGCGGACATTTTCGCCCAAGCGAAGCGAGAGTAAAAAAGTCATATATATTAATCTGAAACTCTTAAATATCGAACGCAATTTTTTGATATACCGTGCGTAAAGCGTGATTACACTCGAACAAAATGCCATTACTAAATCTTGCTTTGTATCCGTCGAATAAAAATATACGGTTCGATATATACTTACAAGCGAGAAGGTGATTTTTAATACTCCGTGCGCGCAAAGCTCGCTTCCCTCGGGCGCAAACGTCCACACGATCAGTAAAAGCTAAAATCACTTTCTCGTAAAAATGTAATAAAATGTAAATAACTGTAAATAACTATTAACTGTAATATATGTTTGGTTTATGAGACAGAAGCCACAGTCATTAGCACTTATTAGCAACTTATGCACGTATGAAGTCTTATTTTAAAGAAAATGTGTAAAAAGAGCTTCTACTTGAAATATGAAGCTTTAATTTGCCATTTTCAGAATTAAAAATTAACAATTAGAACCAAAGATATATTTGTTTTAAGTTAAGAAACAAATGTATTCCAAAAATCATCTCAATTTCACAGGGCGGTCATTTTTGGTACTTGCGTTGCTTAACTTAAAACAAATAGAACTTTGGTTCTAATTGTTAATTCTTAATTCTGAAAATGGCAAATTAAAGCTTGTTTTTTCTACTTTGACTCCAGTTATTGAAAATTAATTGAGGACATTACTAAACCGAATTATTAATATTTTAAGTAGAAGCTCTTTTTCCACCTTTTCTTTAAAATAAGACTTCAAATGCGCATAAGTTGAGTTTTCCTAAGCGTTAGACCCTACGGTTGCGGCTTTGTTAATGTTTTGATACCTAAAAACATATCCCAAAGTTTCGTCAAAATCTGTGACCCACACCTCAGACACTCTCCTGATTAGTGCGGACGTGCTTGCGCGCTTTTTTTGCTATTTTAATATTTCTTAGTAGTTATTTTGAGCATAATTTAACATATCAATATTTTTTTATAATTGAAAAACATTATAGTACCAAAGTGGAAGTTAATTAAAATTAAAATACATAAACACTGGAGTTTCTATATGAATCCTACACAGATCTTGCTAGAATTTACCTAGGATCACCTTTCGCTGAAATCAAGAAACCCCTAGAAGTTTATAAATAGGCCTTAAGGTAATCCTAAATTTGTTCTTTTAGGATTACCTAAGAAAAATAATAGTAAGAAAAGTAGTTTCTACTATAAAGATTAAAATAATCTAGTTCATTAAAGCCCTTAATTATGTTTTGAAAAAAAAAATAATACTAGTTTTCATTTGCTGTGTTAAGAGTCGAAAAATATCAATATGATCCAAATTTACAGTAGTTTGAATTCAAACAATATAATGTCATCTTAATTAATGCTCAGATATCGATATTTAAAATTTGACAGAGCGATTGCTGTGCTCAAATTCAAACTATATCGTAGTTTTGAACCAAACTAATATTTTACCAAATGAATGTAGCTTGAAATTTTTAGACGTATTTAAAAATGTCTGATACAAGCGCCTCCTCCTTTTTTTCACAAAGACCTTTTATTTTGACTCTGCAAAAGATTCGCAAAGATTTATGATCTTTTAACCAGGTCTGATATTAAGAAAAAGTTTTTGAATTTCTAAAATATGCCATAAAATTTTCAAAATTTTATACCAGTTTAGACTCAAGGCAGGTACAGTATGAATATTTTAACTCTGCGTTAGTAAAGCTAAATATTTCTACTGCATATTTCTAATATTTCTTTGCATACATAATATGCCGCTTCAAAATTAGCGATTTTCTATCTTTAAATGTTTAATACAAATAAACTATAGATGTGAAAACAATTAAAATATCCTAGCATAAAAATACGCAGAGATAAAGAAAACAAATTATTAAAATATTACACTGATAATTCTTATTAAGAAGCATTTACATGTACAGAACATTTTTACATTATGCAATTAGAATTATTGAATCGACTATCAGTCATCGAGCTGGCAGAGGCAGGCGACACCTCGATCGATCCAATGGCTCTGACGGATCGTTGTCGGCAATAAAATGAACATGACAAAATTAGAGGAGTGACCAGTTGTCGCAAGCACACCACGCCTCTCGCTCGTCTTGTACAGTGGCGAGTGATAGACCGGGGTTGGAACGAATTTTGCTTTGATGCCAGGCTTCAGCTGGATGATCGGTACTGTATCAAACATAATTTTTGGTAGTGATTCGTCCAGCTCCATGATTTCCCGGTTCCATCGGGCACCTTGCAGAAAGATGCCATTCACGTACACCCCCAGACTTGGAGGGTGTTGGATTTCATCTGGAGTTTCGAACCTAATAAAACAATTTTTTCGTTTAATTTGTTGAAAAAAGTTCTTTTCTTACTTTTTTCAATTAATAACATCATTAATCATATGATTGCTTATCAAATTAATATTTTATTTATTGTGTATATACATCATATAAATTAACTCTTAGGTAATAAAATGTTATAAACAATCAGATTAGAAAAAATTGTTACATATGTTAAAAATATTTTACTTTTTTACTTTTATAAATTTTGTTGAATGAGTCAATATTTTGAATTAGCATATTAAATTATTTATTGTAATAGTGATGTGTTATTTTAAATAAAAAAATTATTGCAAGAGATCGTAATTTATTTATATAACAAATGTGCATTAATACTATAATGCTTTTTGTTCAATAATTCACAATTTTTTTTTTTTAATACTAGATGATATGTTTGCTACATGTAAAGAAGTAGCGTCCAGGGTATTAGAGTGACAAATAAAATTAGATTTTTCAATGAAACAAAAATAATTAAATTACTAATAAACATTCAACAATAAAACATAAACATAATTTTTTTATGAAGACCTTGCTTTCTCTCTAATCACCCACGGCAGCAAAAGAAGTAACTTTTCACATGATTGAGATGGAGTAGTGTACGTTATTAAGTATAGTTATTAATTTCAAGTTAATAAAAATACTTATATCTGGTCATACGTGTGGTATAGTCATAAGTAGTACCTGAATCTAATTACTCACACTTATAAAATAAAATAAAACATACTAACCGTGTCATTTCGAATTGGAAATCAAGATGATCTATAGGTATAGTATGTTTCCTCGCATAGTTTTGAAGTACGCCAGTAAGGAATGACTGTGTAAAGAAGAAACCTGACAACCAGAATACTGTTGGTGCATCATTGTCGATCCAGTCTTGAAGGAACGCGATCCTCTGAAGCAAATCGTTGATGTAGCTACTGAGTGGTTTCAAAGTTGGATAAGACTTTTTGTCCCATTCTCCAGGCACTCGACCGATGCTCATGCTTGTATAGATTTCTTCTAAACTTGCTGACATAACTATTTGGCCCTTTATCGCCTTTTTCACGTCAGCCAGACTGCTTTTAATCACTTCAGTCAGTCTGTTAAATCTGATAATCTCCTGCCTTAAGACGGTATTCATACTGTTCTCGTACAAAACCGGGAATTTCGCATTGACATATTCAACGTCCAATTGCTCTGGCATCTTCTCTAAGATTTCCGTCGCCAAATCGAATACGATCATTTCGTTGCTCTTATCCGCTTCGGAGGCTCCACCTGAAACAATAAGCATTCAGTAAAATTTAGTTAAATACACTTCTTAGTAAACAAAAAGAATGCTGCAAACTTACCTAATTGGGTTTGGGTGAGAAGAGCACCATAAAGTAATTGCATCGACTCGTAGTTGTCTTTAGTAATATCCGCATTCTGATGAAGTCCAAAAACTTCGGGAAGCTGGCTAAGAGGCAGCATTCGTATATACTGAATGCAGCCTTGATAATCAGTATTTTCGGGTAGATGATAGATTCCGCTTGGTGAAAAAGAATATTCCCCATCATGAAGAATGTCTGGATTTATGTATCTCTGGAGCAGTGAATTCAGGAGTCTTCTATCCTTGTCATCTGTGACACGGCCTCCATAGTTGCACTCGCCAATTAGGTAGAGCAAAGCCTCGAAGGGTACCTCCTCGTATTCATTGAGAAACATCTGTAACTGCATCAGAGATATGCGCAAGTCAGATTCGTTGAACTCGTACTTGATGTTCCAGCCGAGAGGTCCAAAGTTTCTTCTCTCTTGGACGACGCCGTGAAAGAGGCAGAGCGCAAAGAGCAATCGGCGCCACTCGATTAGTTTTTTGCACGCCTGCAAAGTCCAATTCAAGAATTAGCTTAAAATAGAATGAAATATGATTTATAAGATTTATAAGAAAAAATTGAATTACAGCAAAGAACTTGGGATTGGAGATTGGATCGCTAAGGTAACTGCGCAACAGATTGCTGCGCAGACCCTTTGGCGGCTCGTTCGTCATTTTCACCGCGTTTTGAAGAATTGAGACAGGAAAGGCCTTCGAAGGATAACTCGTCAACCAGAGTCGGAACTTGGGATGGGTACTAGCCGGTACGATAACCTCGTCGCAAATGCGGTCGAGTTCACGCATCCAAGACACCGCTAAATGACAATTCTGAAGAACTAACCACTCGCCCGTCTGTAAGCCCTTATTTATAGCTTCGCAGGCAATAGGGCCTTGGCCTTGACCTAGTGATATCGTCGTAAGACTCTTTGCTGAAATTCCGAGGTCACCTGCGAACTTTATCAGACTAGACATCGGATCAGATCCTACGAAAAGGATTATTAAAAGTTCAATGTTAGCTTATAACGATTTCAACTAGAAAAACTGAAAAAATTATTAACCTGGAGATAAGATAAAAATCAGAGGTGTGACATTGTCAGAATCATTGTAACAATCTAGCAAATCGAAGGGCGGTGGCTCAACGAAAAATTGTCCCATTCTGGCAATAACGTAAAAACGAATTGCCGGAACTAGTTTGTCAGGCCTAAGAGATCGAAGAATGACCAATCTTCTCAAACTGTCTTCTAATTCGTTCTCAAATGGTTGAGGCAATGGACTTTCTTGCGGATTTGGCAAATCGTAAAACGTCTTCCATTCGTCAACATTTTCTTCGAAAGCTTCTTTAAACTTGCCCAGACCGCTTAAATGGGACGCACGAGTGATTTCTGACCATGACTTATCAGATAGCCAACTTGGATCTGGATTCGGATATGGATTGTCCAAAGCAATGCCACCAGTAAGCAAAAATGACCAGAGGTCTTCTTCCAGTTTTTTATTCCCTGAATAATTTAATGATTAAAATACAAGTTTAAATAAAAACAGTAATAAAAAATTACTTTTTAGCGAATTATTTTAAGTAAATAGCATATAAAATTAATGTAAAACATAACAACATTTATAAAAAGAAAGTTTATAATAATAATTTATTCTAGTACCTCGCAGTAAGCCAACGCATAGAATCAGAGAGAATATGAGCTTATCCTTCTCAAACAGCGATCGGCAAACATTTTTGTAGACAGAAGCAGTGCAAAGATCATTAATCACTTCTATGCGACCTTGCAAATCAACATTAGGGTTTTCCTTTTTGGCCTTTTTATCTTCAATGACCATTGTGAAGAGGCGAAGAAACCAGGGCAAAGAATATTGGTACATGGGGTCGATATTAGCCAATTCAGAGATGCAGAAAAATAATGTTGAAGCATGGTGGGAAACTGGCTTATAACCATCTCTTGCTTGGTCAATATCACGCGAAGTTTCCGCAGCTACCTCCTGTTTAGCCATGATATCCTCCGAAAGGATTTTTGAAGAAGAAAGAATCTTTATGGCAGTCTCATCCTCAAGGATGTTGCCCTCAGAGCTCGAAAGTACTTCAAGTATTTTATCCTCAACTTCTTTGAGAATACGCTTATTGTTTGCACTCTCGACGATTAACTGGTTCTTCTTTTCCTCTAAAACGGGAAGCTCCTTAGCGACTGTAATGCCAAGCAACTGATCTTGCAATCCCTGCAAAGTCAGCGTGAAATTAAGTAAGCTGACTTTGACGGCTAGCTCTGGTAGATAGTGAGGGTTTCGCAATCTGGTAGTTATGTAAAACCGAAAATCAAAACTGTACTCAAGAATGTTCTCAGAAAACTTAATGCAAAGAACACCGCGCTGCATGAAAAGATTCTTTAAGAGAACAGGCTCTAAAATTGCGTCTACCTCCTCCAAAATATTTTCCAATAATACTGGTAGACCCAATTGTATAGCGGTTTCGATTATCCTCGTATAATTCGGATCTGTTAGTTTAATTACTGATAAATTGTTTTCCTTTTCCAAACTTTTAATCCATTTATTTGCTTGACCCTGAGGATCTATCATCAAGGGCCAGCGATCCGCACACGTGACGATGATTCCGTTTTCCACGGAAAACTTGTCTGCTGGCAGACCATGGATCATCCAAGATCGTACTGAAATAAATATTTAAATATATTTATCCAATAAAAAATTGATTATTTTTTAATACTAGGTATATTGACAAAATACTTTTCACAGGATCTCCCAAAGTGTCAGCAAGACTAAAGGGTGGTGGACTGCAGGGTATGTTAACTTCTTGGCAAGCCTTATGCCAATCCTCAACGAGTTGATCCCGATATTGTACGATAAAGGCACCTAAATAAGCAACAACGCCCGAAGCAAGAAGAATATCGCCAATAACATTGCCCAAGCTGTCACCAAGCATTGCTGCGGTCTCGCTCCAGCGCGTCTTTTCACCACCTAGACCACCCAATAGCTTCTCAGCTCTCTCCAATTTCTGTATGCACAGCTCAATCAGATCTTCTAATTTCTTCTTTTCGCGCATGCACTCGGCAAATTCATCATTAAGTTGTTGCAGCTTGTCAGTTACTTCCTAAAACATTAAACCAAGTTATAATATTAAATAGACTCTAATAAAATCTACATTAGTAGATTAGTAATAACCTGAAGCAAAGCACGCTTGGCGTTCAAAGTCTCCATCTGAGCTGCCAATTCAGCCTCCGCCTCGGCAAGCATAGCCTTCTTCGGGGCGACGACTTTGATCACCCTGTCATAGACCTCCATTGCTCTGACCCACTTACAGAGACCCTCGCAAGCTGTCGAGACTTTTTTCACGACTTCCGGCTGAAAGCTTCGGTCGTTCATGAACTTGTCTCTGATGCGTTTCATTATCGACGGTGGTATGTTGTCCTTGTCGAAGACTCTTAAACTCTCGAGAAATTTAATATCACCGAGAAGACGGACGGAAGGTGGCCAATAGTCTTCCATCATTCCGCCGGTCTTCGGATCCGGAACTCTATCCGGCTTCACGCCTGTAATAAACTTAAGTGAAGTTAGAACAGCAATTTCAAGTATTCTGATAGAAGATAAAGTACGCTCTTATTAGGACCTAGGTAAGTAGATTACATTATTTCTAATATTATAAAAGTTAAACCAAGTTAGATCCTAATAAAATTTCAATTTTTAATAAAATTTTCCTCGGATTTATGAAAATTGCCCAAAACATACCTTTGATAACACAAACAGCTTCGAGTACAATACGCACACCCATCGGTGGATTCTTCATGGACTTGACGATAGTGATATCGGCTGGCTTGAGCGTGTCGAGAGCAGCCAAGGCGGCTTCGAGAGCTGGCGTTGCTTCAGCCAAGTCGCTCTCACAGTCATCCTTGATGGCTTGAGCGGCAGCTGCCGCCTCGTTCGCCAAAGCCTCGTCGGCGGCGACCACCTCTTTTTTCGCTTCAACGTTAACCGTGTCCTGTTCGATCTTTATCATCAGCTTGTCGCTCAAAGCCGACTGAGCGACTAGTTTTGGCTGTAAGGCTTGCAGTTGTTCCTGCATTACAGCAACCTGACCTGCCGCAAAGTCCAGTTTGTCCAGCCCGCCCAAGTAGCGCATCTGCTGCTTCGTTATGTTGTCGACCTTTTCATTAAAAGTTATTAGTAAATTATAGTTTGTGCGACGAAAACAACGAGTTTCCTGCTATTTTTTTGTGACATTTTCAAAATTCTATACTAAAAAATAATAAAAAATACAATTGTATACCTTCTGACCGTGAAATTTAAACAAGCATTTTATGAGCTCAAGGTAACTCGTAGGAGTGACATAATTTCGTCTGCCATGATTTTTCCAATAATCTTCGCTGGCCTTAACAACACTGATGTGAAAGCGTTGGCACAATCCAACACACTTGAGCTTATCTTCATCAGCGACACCCAGATCTTGAAGAAAACGCTTTGCTACTCTTTCGAGAGCTTCGTCTGGCCATGATGTGTACCAATCTATGGTACAGCAATTGACCAAAGATGGGAACATGCGCAATCGAACTCTGAAAGCTTCACCGATCGGAGACATTCCAATCACAATGTGCACGTTCTTTTTCACGCGCTCGATAAAAATACCGTACAAAGCCATGGGACTGGTCTCTCCTGACTTTCCTTTAAAAGTTAGTTTAAAACCGAATTTGAATCTTATAGAATTCAAAATTGAAATTTTCATTACATTTGAAGATTGATTAATTCATAAATTTTAATATTTCAAAGTATTCAATAATCAATTATTAAATTGCAAGAAAAAATACAACAAACCTGCTTGACCTCTCGCGACCTCAGTCATCTTTTCCAAAATTTCAGCCTTCTCTTCCGAGCCGTACAGATTCGGCACATCACCTGTATTAAGCAACATGCTCAAATCCTCGAGGAAGGACTCATCTTTGAACTGGCTGTCGTTGAGTAGGAAGACAGTCTGCCTGCCATCACATCCAGCGCGTAGTAGTAAGCTTCGCAGATCGTCCCTCCACTCCGTGGGGCCGTAGGTTCGAGTCATTTCGATGGTGAAGATAGCATAGTCGCACATGCTGGTGGCAAGTCGGGTACAGGAGTTGCGCCCTGAGCCGCCTACGCCAACGAGCATCGCATGACCTTTGTCCTGCTGGAGGACACGCGAGATCCGTGAGACGTGCTCAACTGCGTAGCGGAACAGAACCAGTGACATCGGCGTTTTGGAGAGACTGTTGTACTCCGATAGGTAAAATTCCATTTTTTCCTTTAAATAAAAATATAGTAATTACGTTAATTTTAATTTAAACAACAATACGTAGTTTATTTTATTTAAATATGGCTCTGAGACAAAACAATTGTAGTTTAATAAAAGTGAGTAAAAGGACAACAAAAAAATAAAAATTTCGATATTAAAAATCTTACGGTCAAGTCCTCAAAATCTGTGACTTCGTCGTAAATTTTAGGATCAGCATCCGGTTCCATGTAGTTACCAAATAGCAGATTACCCATGTGACTACTTTTCACTTCGGTTTCATCTTCTGGGACAAGTTCAGCTAAGACTTTATCAATGGGTTGACGAAGATGCTCATAGCAGGCGGCTTTTACCATCGCAAATAGACTTTCACGATCTTCGGCATCGATCAGTCGGTCGTGGAAAACTCGATACACCTCGTGAATCCACAGTCTTATGAGTTTTTCTGGCTCGCTCAATTTTGATGCCGGGACGAGGAGAATGCCGCCCATAACTCGGCTGAAGTCTCGCAAATTAAATGTATAGTGACTCTTGCTTGGAATGGGTAAGAAAGTGTCGATTGCTCGGCGATAAACCTCCATTGTTCCCGCTAGTACCATTTTACCTAAAGTTATATTTTTATATAAATTAAGAAGCAATGAATAATGGAAAATTGATCGGTGAATTATATGAAAATGAACCTAGTCTAGCAACATTAAGGTCAAAATTATGCCCGAAATGCCAGTCAAGTATAGAGCCGAAAATTCTTGTCATAGTATTATCGTCGAAGGAATCAATGGCAATGACGTGCATATGCCTAGTTAATCTCGTTGTGATTGGATTTGAAGCTCCTCCAGGTGGAAGCATCGCCGCGACGAATAGTATGTCGACAAGCATTAAAACACTCGTATCCCTTGGATCGAACCAATGTCCGTGATCGATCCATTGTCTTATCAGCTCAATCGGTGGCTGAGCTCCATAAGTTTCAAGCATGGGCATGCTCAGATCATCGACGAATAGGGCACACCTTTTTATAGATTAAAAATTTATTTAAAGTTTTTACCTAATTTTCTTTGCCTTTAAACAGCTATCTCATTGTACAATTAACATATAAAATTTTAAAAATTTTAATTTTACAAATAGAAAAATTTTTTTGACCTAATTATATTAGTTTCAGAAAAATAATGTTTTAAATTTAACTGAATAATTAACGAATATTTACGTTTTGCCCATTGCAGGTCCGTAAACACCTTTTCTTCGACGATCTAGCTTAGACATAATAATCTCTTGAGTCTGCGCAGCGCTTGTCCGTGCACTGAAGTTGAGGGTATTCTGTATGTATTTATCTCTGGAAAGACTGAGCAGATAATTAAGAACAACGGTAGATTTGCCCGTACCAGTAGGTCCAACAAACATCATAGGAATCGAATTCTTGAGGTACAATGAGAGGAAATAGTTCTGAATTGACATTTCATTCGTTTGTACAATTAAATCGCTCATTTTTGCCTTTTCTGGCAATACAATCTGGGCCATTGTATCCATCCAAGGTATCCAGGTGCCGTTGTTTTTTTTATCGTAAACCCACTCGAAAATAATGCCACGCTCAGGGAAAAGCTGTTGTTTCGTCAATTTGAAAGACTTTGGTCGTGGGTACTCATCATCATTTCCAAGAAGTATGTTCCGGAAATACGCGTCCATTAATTTTTTACTCTCGTTGGTTAATGTCGAACAAAGTCCCCAAACTATACTAAATAAGAGTATGCATTGAAGCCAAACTGTGCTGACCTGAGACTCTCCTTCCAAAAGTGTAGTCATTAATTTTTCAAAAGACTGAAATATTAATAAATTATATTAATAAATACTTTATCATAATGGCTTTTTATCGAAATATCTAGTTAGATTTTTATTTTAGGAATTCAAAAAATTATTTATTAGAAATATTATTTAATTACTGATTTGTACGAGACATCGAACCGAATATTTTTTTTATAAGCGAATCAATAACAAAGTAAGCTGTTCAACTAACCACAAACATGTGTAATTCACCAATCTCGATGAACGTGTCACAAGATTTTTTAATAAAACTAAACATAGGGTAGAGCAACCATTCGACAATCTCGGTGATGAGCTCAAGTTGCTCCGGAAGTAGTTTCTCATTCAACTTGTTCTTGTATGATTGGAAGAAAGCCTCCCATCCAAGCTGCGTCGGCTCCATGTATATCATGCCGCATCTGCTGACGGTGGCCGGCGAGGCATGTTCAAGATCCGCAGGCTCAAACATCATATTCATTCTAGGTGACATAGAAATGATCTCTCCCGACATCAGGCACAGCTTTTTGTTGTCATCCAGTACAGTATTCATATTCTCGATCCAGACAGCGTCCACCGGCCCGTCAAACATGATCCATTTGCGCTCGAAGCTCGTTGACTGAGCGAATTCACGGAACGTGTTTGCTAACACTCCATCGCTCCACTCATGGGTGATTGGATCGAAGCTACCGTACAGTTGGCCCAGTGTTATCGCTTTTGGGTTAATAATCCTAAAACAAGGGAATTTCGCTTCATTGTAATCAAGAATAGGAAAGCACATCCTTTGATTTAATTTTCAATTTTCAGAAAATTTCTCGACGTCAAATTGTTGTTTCAATAAAGAAAAACAACCTGAGATCATCATATTTTTAAAAACTGAAACATCAAAATATAAAACAGATAATAATTAAGGTTTTACACATACTCTAGTCCTTACCTATAAACTACTCGCATCTCCTTAGTTTTAGCACCTCGAACCTGGGACAAATCGGTGAGAGCATCCGCGAGAGTTTGATAAGCACTAGTCTTTCCGGATAAAGTAGGTCCGACAACCATCAAACCGTGCCTTACAAGAATCATTTCGTAAATTTGAATGATTTTTCCGAGATACCACTCTGTAGCCTGAAGATTCTTTTTCTCCAGATTGATCTTTATGAATTTCAAAAGCTCGTCTCGATCTGGATTGGGCAAATGGATGCCCGGAAACAGATCGCTGACAATGCCAGCGAAAAGCGGCAAATCCTGAGCCAAGAATTTCGGCTCATTTACGTCTACAATTGCACGCAGTACCAAGATTGCTTCAACCTCCGTAGGATATTTTAATTTTAAATTACCCGCTGCTACGAGAACTGTCTTGACTGCTCTCATGCCGTAATCGTAATGACTCTGTGAACTTCAATTTTAATTTGAACTTAGAAGCTTGTTTCGCGGTGACATTTATTACCATTCATTACATATATATATATATTACCTGAGTTGTTCAGAACAAAGTTTATAAGTATGGACAATTTTTTCAGCAAGCGGTCGAGCATCTACGAACCCGTAAGAATACAAAGTAATTTCTCCTATCATGGCATAATCTGGTACCATCATGGCGCATGTTCGAAATAGGACTTTTAAATTATCCGGCAATTCTTGTCGACCTGCATAACCAGGATTCATCGTTATAATAACGTTACAAGTTGGATTTAGCTTGAGCTCCGTTCCTTCGAACATAAATCTCTCTTGCTTTTGTCCAATAGCCATCTAGATGGAAGATTATAAATTGAACATCACTTTATTTTTCGTTTAATTTAATTTTTTTAAATATTAATACCTGAATCGACAGAATTTGTTGGGCTATGACAGAGAGGACTTCTAGCTCAATTCTATTGAACTCATCAAAGCAGGCCCAAGCTCCGGCTTGGGCTAAGCCTTTAAAGAATTTACCCATGGCTGCGAAATCCAAACCTTCTGAGCAATTGAAAACGACGCACTGCTTGGCCAACGCTTTAGCCAAATCCTTGGCGGTCTCAGTTTTTCCTGTACCGGCTGGACCTTCTGGTGCACCGCCCAGATTAAGTTTCAGTGCTCCCATGAGAGTCCTGTAGCAGCGATCCGTCAACGGTGTTATTACCAATCTCGGACTATTACCGAGATACTCGAACCCATACTCTACATCAGTCGTGATCATTGATACTATTACGCTTCCCTCTAACCAGTAGTATCTAAAAATATTTTTTAATCGTAAGCTGTAGCCGTGTAAATATTTCCACTTCCCTACCCCTAAATTACGCATTTTTTGCATTTATTAAAATTTAATTTTAATAATTATTCCTTTGCAATAAAAAAAAAGTATAGTTTAAACTGTAAAATGCAGTACCTCAACTGTGCTATCCAATTGAAATCCATAACGTCAATGACATCTCTTTCGACAAGGAGCTTGACAACATCCCTAGCGTGAACGTCGATAACAATTAAAGCGTTCAAAGTAATCCTTGAACCAGGCTCAAGTTTACCTCTTACAAGCGCCACAGTTTCGTCAATCTGCGCGCTACACTTTGCTAAATAGTCATCGGTATTTCCATCGTCGAATGATTCGCATACCTCACTTGTCCAGTGAACCTGGCTTGCGCACAAAACTAGCTGACCAGGCCACACTAGTATCCATTCTGACCGCTCTGTGGTGAAGTACGCAATTACAGCATCTTGAGCTATATCTCGTAGCGATACTTTCATCAATTCTTCAACCTTTGAAAGTGTGTATTTTTAATATTCTACTATTAAAGATTTTTTAATGCATCATCCCTACCTGGGAAAGCCATCTTTCGACCATGCCTTTGGCATCAGAGGGATAAATTTTTCCACTGAAGGGGACATATTCTTCTTCCTGGGACAACATGCCGATGATTTCGTCTTCCTTGAAGAAACGCAATTTCTGAATGCCTTCGAAGCATTTCTTCAAATGTGGTTGAACTCTTTGCGGATCCTTAGTCTCGGAAAGAATTTCTAGAAGCTCGTCATTAGATAAGAAGAAAAATCTGAAAATATACAAATTGTGAATTAGTCTTAAATATACACAACTGTAACTAAAAAGACACTTGATCCTAAGATGCAATATACACACGTCACCTGGGAAAGTAGAGGCGTTTCTTTTCAAGATAATCATTGAGACCTTTTTGAATCTCATCGAGCAGAACATTGGAGTCCCTGAATTGTCCCAGCATGTCCTTCAAGCCAGTGGCTATGAGCACCTTAGGATTATCTGATACGAAACTCATGATGTGGCGCCAAATTTTGTCGACCTTGCGGAAGTTCTTGGCCTCGGTAGGCATTTGTCGCATAATATCCTCGCTGCTGAAGATCGGCTCAAGGTACATCCAGGTAGCCTGGCACTTAAGCCATTGATCAATTATGTCCTGCATCGATATAAGCTTCTCCTCCCAAGCCTGCATCTCAGCCTCGAAGGCCTTAACAAAAGGTGAGCCTCGCATTGTCTGTGCCTTCAAAATATGATCGTCCAGCAAGACCTGAATGTCGTCAACGGCAGCTAGGATCTTAACACCGGTTTCTCGATATGGACTTAACTCGAATTCAACATCCTGCCATTCCTCCTTCATCTTCTTAAGGTTGTTCTCGAGCGCATGCTCTTTCGAGGCTGCCGATGATATATCTTCGAGTTTAGCCGCGTAAACGAGCAGGCCGTATTCGATCATCTCATGAAGACTACTATCAGGCCGGGGCGAAATCACCATCTCAGCGATTTCGCTGATCTTCTCCCAATGTCGGGGTTTCAGGCCAGGATTACAAATACTCTGAAGTAACGGCATGAACTGCCGGAACTTGTCGACTTTACCACGGGTCACCTCGGCGATACGTCGGGCCGCGGGTATGTCGTTGAGGGCGCGTGATAATTTGTACAGGACCTTCCAGGCGTTGTCTGTCTGTTCGCGGACTTCCTCAGCATCGAGGACCTGGAAGGGTCCGAACATCCACCGCTCGTAGTTCTGATTGAACTCAAGGACAGTGTGCCAAAGAGTGTTGAAGGTATTCACTGTTGAAGACATTGCTGGTAGAGTTAGGTACGGGCTGACTTCCAGGTCCAAAAGGGCTTCTTCGATATTTATTTCCTCGGCTTCTCTTTCCATTTCCTTCATCTCTACAATAAAAAATTAAGAGAAATTTTACGGCAAAGTAATAATTTAATATTCATTTAAAGACGCAAGAGTTTGTTAACATCTCCGAATTACGCACCTTGAGATATTTCCTCAATTTCGTGGGTAGACGAGAGCATCTCTTCCATCGTCATGACGGGCGGGTCCTTCTTTTTGAAAATCTCGATCTTCGATTGAAGCGCAATAATTTTTTCGTCAAAGGTCGCGCGTCGATTTTTAAGCACACCTTCGACAAATTCTTTGCGCATGTTGAGCCGCGTGCCTGCCAGCTCCATAGTAGTTTCCATCTCTCGAGGCCAGATAAGGGCGCGAGTGTTGAGCTGAATATCCTCAGGTGTAAAGTCGTTTCTGTGTGCAAAAAGAAAAAGTATAAGCTCGGCGCTGCGCGTCAGCTCTGCACGCAGGTTGAATATCGTTGAGTCGCGGCTCTCGATTAAGTAGTTGTAGAGATCGACGACGTCGCGCGTTACTTCCGGCATTCCTAGAGAACATATAAATTTTCATGACGCCTTTTATATGTCAGAGTTAATTTTTTGCTTAAGCAAATGTTAAATCAAAATTGAGTTTGAAATTCTACCGGAAATTTTTTCAGCAATCTCATCGAAACTGGCGCAAAGATCGCGGTTGATACTACGAACTTGGGTGAGGAAATATTCACAAATTCTGGTTCGAAGACCATAAAGTATATCACGGAGACCCTCGTTCAATTCGCTGCAGTCAATTTCCACCATATTTAAAGGAATCTACCATTTGAAATTGAAAGCTAATTTATCAGAAGTAATTGATAATAATATCAATAAAATTTATAAAGATAATGCTCTCACTTTATTGCGAAACAGGACTATTTCCTCTCTTAGACTATCATACTCTTTAATCCTAGCACCATAATCGCGCAGATATTGCTGCGGAAATCTTAAAAATTCGTCAAGACTTGCTTCAGCCGATCCATCTAGAAGATAATAATACGAGACGTATCGTTCTAAATAAATACGAGGGCCTGTTATGTTTGTAGCTACGGCATTTAACGCTTCGTTAATTATTACTTTGACCTAAAATTATTAATAAATTGTTTTAATTATAAATAAAGTATAGTAATTATGGAAATAATTTAACGTACGTACGTCGCTTTCCCATCGATGAACGGGAAAAAGAAATTCTTCATCTTGTATTTCAGGGAAAAGGATATTTTCTATCTTTGGAATTTCAGCTGTGATATCAAGTATCATATTGAAGCAATTTGATAAGACACTGCGCATCTCAAAGATCGTTGGATAGCATTGCAATTCGCCGTTTTTGCGCCTCGTGGTTACAACAAGTGTCATAAATGGCTTTCTAGTAAAAAATATTTGTAATGAAAAATACATAATTAAATTTTAATTCAAATAATTTCAAAGCTTTGTTAAACTGTACAACTTGTTTGAAGATATTTTAGTTGTTCTATTATTCTCCGTAATAGTAGAGGTCCTATTATGTAATTATTAATAAAAATTGAAAAAATTTACCGTATGAAAGTCAAATCTTGGTACTCTCCCTCAAACGCATTGCCGTCCGCATACTGTACAAGGAAATCCCTCAAGTGTTCCAAAGTTTTGATGACGATATATCGCAGTTGTCGTGACAAAAGGGCATTAATACTTCGGAAATACATTTCGATCCAGCCGAGCGAGGCTGTACTTGTTTTATCAAAGTATCCCGACCACGCTTCCTTTTTCTCGAGAAAAAACTCGGCGATTTCCGCAAGCCATTCTGTCACCAATTTCTCCTTCGCATCTGCGCAGAGCTGCTCTACCCGAGTGATGATTTCGGGGGCTGGGATGGGCAGCTCGCCGAGATCGTCGATGTCGATGATTTTCATAGAACGGTATCTGCGATCTCAATTACGTAAGAGTTTGGTGAACCAAATTTATGAATAAGGCTACGTGGTTTTTTAAAAGCTCTTACTAAGCCCACTGGTAAATGTATATTTGCGAATATTTGTGTGTTATATAATTAAAAAATATATAAAGATCAAGTAAATGCTCACCTATTGTGCCAAATGTAACGAATGGAACGAGCGATTTCGTTGGTGACGAAAAGATCGTGCTGCATGAAATGAGTCGCGGTGACTTTAGTCTGACGCCAAGGCACTGGTGCTCGAATCGTAAAAATCGGCCACTCCAGTGGTATTGTATCAATTTGTAGCTGAACTTTCTGCAGCGGATTGTCAATCATGCAGTCTATTAAGAAGGCCCGTAGGCTGCTTTCGTAGAACTCGATTATTTCTTTTTCGACCATCCTTAGTTTTCTCGGGTAACTAAAAAAGTATCAGATTTTAATATCGAAGCACAAATGTGTAAATATATAATTTTAATTAATCAAGTTACTCTGGTCGTCTCTTTAATTTGCCGACGATTCGCTTTTCCATTTCTATTGTGTTTCTTCGATCGTAAGGTTCAATTGGAATTTCGCAACAGCTTTTAAGGGCCTGAAGCTTTTTTAATTGTTCCGGTTCTGTAATTCGTTTTTTTACATCTTCTTGAAAAATCTTGAACATTTCTTCAAGCTGACTCTCTATGGTTCTAGGTAAATCAGCTTGCATATCGGCTAAATACTAAAATAATCAATAGTATAATTATTCGTTAAAATTACAACTCTATAATCAGGATGTATATTTTTTAAATTTAAAAGCAAATTTTTACGTTTTTAACATGTATAATTAGATTGATTTTTAGAAGCCATGTAAAATTCTAAAATACTTGAAATCATAGTATTATCTAAATATACACTGTGTACTTTTAAAATTTTGATGAATTTTATTTATTTTTTTTTTTTTTTTTTTCGTATATGATGACAAATGCTACTACATGTGAGGCAATATCTAGTTCCACATTCTCACATGAAAAACTTAATTTTCATGTCGTAAATTCTTCGTTAACTGAATTAAAAATTTGAAAAATATTTTTTTTTCAATAAAATACACGCACAAGTATGTATAACATTATTTAAATGAAACAATCCTGGCAATAAAAGCACATTCAATATGTGAAATATTTTTCAATCAATACTATAATAATAGGATAATAAATAAGGTGACGCAAAGTATAATAAACAAATGCAAAACTGACCGGTTGTACGAATACTCCCCTGGGTTTATCCGCCTTCTTTCTCCTTTTAAGCTGGACGTCCTATAATTTATAGTTAGTTATCCATAAATTTTACTAAAATCGACAATCGTAAAAAACTTTGAGCAATATCAAATTTTATATTAAAAATGCAAATTTTCAGATTAATCGATAATTTATATTTCGAAATATCCGCTTTCTAAGTACACTGGTTTTACACAGATATAAAGCGATACTCTAATATAAACAGTCCTCAAACGATTTTTAAATATAGAAACAAGTAAATCTGAAACTTTACCAAAGTACATTCCGAAAAGCAACTTAAATACATTCAGCCCAAACTTTCTCACGACTCTCCAATTAATTAAACTTACAACCCAACTACCTTAATCCCAGCCTCGTCAGCATCCTTGTACTTGTTCTTCAAATCTTTCAACCCTATAATATTGTCAGGCCACTCATTGAGTCCCTTGAGCTTCTGCTCTCGTATTTCCTGCTGCTCCAGCTCACGCTCCTTCACGTGCTGAACATTTGGAAAGGTGAGCCTGCCGTTTTCATCGAACAATCTCCACTTGTCATCAGATGGGCGGCGTCGAGACTTGCGCTCCGGACGACTATACCTGTCCGCTGCTCCGGCTGCGTACAGCATCTCCATGGAGCGCGTGTAGCCGCAGCCGTCGGGCCGATTCCGCGACTTGCAGTACTCCATTCTTAATGCTTTTTTTTTACGAGGTATGCACTATTTTAGGAAAACATTGTGATAGATGCAGGATGGCTACCAGACAGCAGGTTATCGTGGCTGCTGTCTGTGGGCTGCCTCGAGTGCCGGCTGCAGCGTCGCTATAGCGACCCACGACACTGTTTGGAGTAGAGGATTTTAAGTTGCTATACTTCATTGAACAAACTTTTAAGTTAGTTTTATTACCGCGCTCATGTTGCCGGATTTCGTAAGAGTTTACTCTTTAATTGCAATTTGAGAATTCGTGCATTTAAAAGAATTTATTCGCGAGACCAGACATTCTGTTGTATAGCCAATTGTAAGAAATTAATAACCATCAGAAATTCGATAGGAAATCTTCCCATGATTTTAACTATACTTTTTACTATTTTTACTATACATCATTAAAAAAAATTTCTGACTAAAGTAGATATATTTTACAACAAAAATAGTTTTTATTTAAAATGTTTAAAATAAACTAATTATCATTTTCTTTTTTTTAGAGAAACAAATTCGTTTTTAATCATTTAAAAAGATTGATCATTCACCTAAATAAAGTCTTCAAATTTAAAAAAAAATCGAACTCTACATATTTTTTAAATAAAAAATGAATGATTATATGCAAAACATCTATATCTTTCCCAAAATTTCATACGAATAGAAGTGATTTTATTCTCCTAATCACGGAATATAGAAAACTCACTTTTTTAACTTTTTCAAATATCAATTTTTATTAAAAAAAAATATTTTTTTCTTGAAAAAATTCATATTTTACGAAAAGCATGACATTTTGTAAAACCGTATGATTCGAATTCCTAATAACTTTACAGTACTTTTGTACGAAGTTTCTACTTGGTAAAAATTTTCTGTTAAATTATCTAATATATCATTGAAATAACTTAACAAAATCAAAGAATTATGTAAATAGATTATCCATTATTGTATTTACGAAGTAAAAATTATTCGCGCGAAACATTTTTTACTTGATTATGCATGAGCTTTCAAACAAATTATTGAGTGCCTCCGCAGAAGGTTTTCTGCTTATACCGGATAGCCGTATGGTGAGTTCGAGTTATCTTAATACATTGCCGGTCAGATTTTTGTAAAAAGTTAATTTTATTTGATATAAAAACTTTTATAACTTCAATTGCAGTTAAGTTATAGAAATACGCGCGAGCCCCTTTTCAAATTTGAATTAAGACCTCTATAAGGTCATAATTTTTTCATCTTCTATGTATATATGCATTTCAATTACTCAAGATTTTTCTTTTTTTTAAATTAAAAATATAAATACAAAAATTAAAACATTTTCTTTCTTTTTTAAGGTAGTATAATTTTGAAATATATATAAATCATATATTATTTATGCAAAAAAAATTTTATTAGGTTAATAAAAAAAGTAAATAAAAAATAGATTTTATTAAATTATTTTGGCAAAGGCAACCAACAGTCTTTTTTCATTTCCTTTATCATCACCACATGAATCAATTCATCGAAATCTATTAAAAAAATTATTGAAAACTAAATTTGAAAATTTAAATTTATTTATTAAAAAAAAAGAAAAATAAATGAAGTTTTATCAATCTCTACTAATTATCTAAATATCTAAAGGTGAGAATTTAAGCGAATCATTTTTTGAGTTTGTTGTAGGCCATATTTGGAACTCCAGAGTCCATTAAAATAAAAAAACGCGGGGATACATGTCGTATATTTTGGACCAAAGAATGATTTTAAAAATTTTCATAGAAATGCGTGACTCTAAAGTATGACACCCTTTGTTAAATCAAGTATATTTCTATATCAGGATCGAGGTTTATGTTTAAAATGAAAACGAGACAGAAGAACGATAATAATTAAACGATATGGTATTAAAATTATTTTATTCATTACTTCATAATAAACTTTTATAAATATATAAGCTTTATTAATTTTCATAAAAAATTATATAATTTTAGATATGTTGTTATAAAGTTTGTTTCTTTATAAAATATATACATAATAAATTTATTCATACATTTTGGCACAGTTCCGGCATGCAGTCTTATAGTTTATCATTAATTTATTAGTTAAATAAATGCGATAATTAAATTATTCAACAATAACTTGTCGATGGTTCATTAACGTGCAAGCGATCACTTGTTACATTATTAACTTCGGCCGAATCTCGTAATAGTTTCGAAGCCTGCCTACGTCGTAATATATCTAAAAAGAAAAATAATCCAGTTAGTTCGATTACATTAAAATTACATTACACTATTTTCTTTTACGTACTTTGATTATTGGTTGAAGAAAAGGTTTTTAAAAGAAATTCCTTATCTCGAGCTTGCCATACGAGCATTTCTCGTAAAATGTTGACCATTTGTTTGGACGCTTCTGCCTTAGCTCGTAAGTAATACACAGCCATACTGAAAAATATTTTCATAAATGAAACAATAATAGAATACTGGTTATACAAGTTCAAATTAAATTATAAAAACTATCAATTAAATAATTAATTAGCTTAACAAAGTATAAACTATAATTTAAAAAGTTTTTACATTGAAATAAAAACAGGGTGATTTAATAATCGATTATACGTTACCACATGGCGATGAGTATAGCAATACCAGTCCCAGGACTGGCGATTTCTCCGAGTACATTCCAGAATGCACTATCTCTATTGATATTTAAAACCCGTTCGACAACAAGCTCCCAGGTGTAGTCAATACCGGCGAAGGGACCACAACTCCTAGTGTCAATGTAAATGAATACATAACTGAGAACGGTGATAGCACTGATCATACCAAGGAATGTCAGAGCGAGAAAGAGCGTTTGCGTCTGTGCAGCGCGCCAAAATTTTGAGGGCGGCTCGCAGAAGCAAAGTAGCTCGCTTTTCTTTACATAAAATGTTAGCAGAAATTTGAAAATAACAAGCAAAGACATTGGAGGACTAAAGTAGTGGACGATCCAGAAGAGGCTCTGGTTATAAATCAGGTTGAGTGTGTTGCGGGCGATGTCAAAGGTCGGTGCGCCAAACTTTTTGCGTAGCGGTCTCAAAGAACGAATCGCCTGGATGAGAAATGATCCAAAGATTGAAATAAACACGTCCAAAAGAATAAGCCTGTAAATTTCTTGCGCTAATCTAGTTTGCCAACAGCCGACCTGGACACCTTGAGTCAACCAAAAAGTCAACAAAGTGGCAACTGCTATCACAGCTATAATATAAACACGAACCATCGTAATATAAAAGGCTATTCTGTCTTTGGCGTATTTCTCGTATTTGACCTGCAAATTAATTTTGAATTTTACTAATTTTAGTTATAAAATTATCTAATTTGAAAAATTCTTAATTTTTTTTATTGTCTTTTTACTGACCGACCAAGATATCAGTGGTGGAAATACATTTACTATTGTGGTCATTACAACTGGTACAGTCAAAATTGATAGAACACTAGTTTCATCAGTTTTGTGTTCATTTAATAGAAGCCATAAGAGGGCTCCAGTTCCACATACAATTGCAATTATTAATGTAGTCATTGCAACTCTTATCAAGAGTGTCCAAATTCTCATAGAGCAAGAAACATCAGTGGATGAGTTTTTAGATTCCCATAAAAGTTCTTCTAGCTCTCTGTAAATTGAAGCAGAACGTAAGCTAGCTGCTTTGTAGGAGGAAATTCCCCAGTCCCAGCTGCAAAAAATTTTATTTGCATAACGGTTATAAGCACCACCAGATGTTTCAATATAACACTTTTTATATGATCGAGCCACTCTGAAATTAATCACAAAAGCACAAAGTAACAAAAATGTCTTATAAAACTAAAATAATTAAATAAATTTAGTTAAAAAACTTGGTGATAAATTATAATTTCACTCACTTGAAACATAATAAAATAAATGTGAAAATATAACAAAATAAAAATGTTATAAAATATGCTGAAGGCATAAAATAGGCAACTTCTGAATCAACCATTAGTGTGCCGTTTGTATAAAATCCGTAATAAAAAATACTGTTGGTAAAAAAGCCCTGAAATTCCAAATTAACATAAAATAAAGAAAAATTTGCAATAAAAAAAAAGCTTAAATTATTCTTACATTTCCCAATAATAAATCCCATGGGTTGAAACTTTCATTGTGATGAGACTGTACTAAAGATTGTGGTAAAGTTACAAATAAAAGGCTGAAAATACAGCTAATAATATTTATAATGAATAACCATCTCAAAAATTTAAAATATGTTGCAATTCCACTGCCAAAATGACCTTCAATAATTTTGATTGGATGATACCAAAGTTCAATTGTTGATCCAATTTCATGTACAGCTATTTTTATCTAAAATGTGATATTTGTTATTATTTATAAAAATTTATTAATTATAAAAAATTTTTTTTTTACCTGTGACAAAAACATACTAAATCGATATCTTAATTTTTTCCAATATCCAATTGGTTTCCTTTTTGATTTTTGGCTGACAGATAAAGTCAACTTAGCTTTAACAGATCTTTTTAAAGTCAATCCTTGAGGCATGTTTCGAATTATTTCCAGCCTTAAAAGTTCAGATGTGGGATCATTTTGCATTAGCTTATTTTTGCGCTCAATATGATTAGCAATTGCAGCAGCTTGTTCTTCCATTTCTTCTGGAGAAGTCTTAGGTAATCGTGACATTGTATATCCTGGATATATTAAATTAGTTGTTTCACTATTTTCAGAATCTTCACTTTCAGTTCCTGTTAGAACAAATGTTTAATACAGTTGAAATTCATTAATTATTGATATTCAAAAAATATACCTTTTTCTCTGCGCAACTTGTGCTCATATAGTGGATTATTTTCCCTCTCTCCAGTCTCATTATTTAAAGTATAACTTATACTATTAACATTTAATTTATCACTAGGCACTTGAGCACCCAAAGAGCTTGCTAAAATCATTTGAATTTTAACTATGAATATTAATTTTAAATTTAATTAATGTCAAATCAAAACAGTTTGTTTCTACCAACCTTTGCCTAATTCAATAATTTCTTCTGGAGAATCACTTTTCACACTGCTTATTGACTTTGATCTTGGCATCCTGTTATCATATCATCAAAGCTGCGAGCTTATACGTTTTTTTAGATTTTCCTGATATCAAATCATGTCATCTATAGTAAACATTGATGTCACTGTTTTACAGTGATGATGTCAACGTTCTTTCAAAACATTTATAAAACAAAATAATTTATTTATTAACTAGAAAAAAAAATTAATAACCTTAAATTTAATAATTGTTAAGTATTTTAATATACCGTTAAATTTTTATACAGTATTTATCACATATAGAAAGATCGCAGTGATCATGAAAGATTTATATTGACGCTTATCAAGTGCGATCAATATAATCTATTGAAAAATCCATTGTCCGTTATTATGTGCTGCTATTTTGTTCGTCTCCGTTCTCCGTTATAATGATACTCCTGTCACAATCTGAAGAATATTTTATGTACCGATTATCGATAAAACAGATTCTCACAGTTTTTGTAAAATATAATACATATATAATACTTTCTTAGAGCTATTCCACATTATGCGCTTTGCGCTACGCCTTGTGCGCTAAGCCCCTTTTATACTTTTAGACAAAGTCGCTGATTGGATGATTGTTTCAAAACAACCAATTATCATGCTGATCTAAAAGTCTAGAAGAGGCTTAGCGCACGAGGCGTAGCGCAAAACGCATAATGTGGAATGGCTCTTAACTTTAAATTTCATTAAAATTAAATGTTTATGATTAATAGTTATTGAATTATTATTTATTAATATGTATGACATACATGATTTTAACATAATTAAGGTCATAAATACTAATTATAAATATATCTATAGTAACTTTATCAATAATTAAGATAAGATAAGAATGTATTAATTTTTTGCATCTCTATTTTTCTTTACATTTAGGGGATACTTAGATAAATTAAATATATGAAATACACTTTATTTTATTGAATAATAAATTTACGTTAATCCAGAATAAAATACTTGGTGTCTTACTCTAAAATAAAGAACAACAATTTTTTAACTTAATTTTATTTATTACAATTAAAAATCTTATGAATATAGTAATTTTTTTTTAAGAAATTTCAAAACAGAGTTATACAAACAATGTCCCATTGAACATTTTCTTGCAACATCAAGAAACTTACAAGAGAATAATACAATCATAGTTAAAATTATGATTAAAGCTGTATACTTTATAAATATTGTACAAATAGTTCATATAAATTGTGTATCTAAATGACTCATTCAAATGGTAATATAAAACGACTGGAGTATTACTGTGGAGCCATTTAAAATTTTACATGTTAGCAGTGTACACAGTGAGTTATATGCCTTTAGAATAGAAAGCGTAGCCATCAGTCAGTAAATAATTAATACACTCATTTTTCGCTGATTCTTGTATAAAAATCTATAAGAAAAATATATAATAAATGAATAAATACATAAAAAAACTTTTTGTTTATTAATATGAATTTTACCATAACAAATAAGTACGAATGTCAAACACATCACCACATGCTGTAATCAGCATCATCATGATCAAATGCTATGAAGAATCCAATAATAGTCAAGTATACTACAACGTTGCCGGCCAGTGTTAAATAACATGCTCCCCATTGTATCTGTAATATTAAAATTATAAGTAAAAATATTATTGATAATCTATATTTATTATATCTTTTATGGGTATGTTTGAATTATTACTTACAACAGGTTCAGTCATTGGAGATCTTGCTAATACAATAGGAAGTGCAAATGAAGATACTACACAACCCATTGTAAGAAATATTGCTAACTCTAAGTAAGGGTTACTAGAAGTTCCTGAATCTTCAGAGTAACGTCTTGCAATCAGTGTTGGTATGGGTGATAAAATATAAAATAATACTACGAAAAATGGCCACCAGACTCTGAAATCAATGCATAGATATAAGGATTGAAAATTTCTACCAATAATTTAAAAATATTAAAAATGATAACTACTTATACTGTGGAAGAGCACAACCCAGTATGACAAACGTCATCCCAATCGAACCAGCGAAAGCCAAGGTAACTAGCCTAAAATGTAAAAGTTTAACGGTTAAAATTTATTTCAACTTAAAAACATATTTAATACCATTGAAAAATAAAAATTTTACTTACGCTATTCATCGCAGTCAGTAAAAACAGCAACATGAAACAAAAATAATAAATCAAGGTTACAAGAAATTAGTATGCACAAATAGACTTGCAGTTGCATTTTTGTCTGATATATGATTTTAATTGCAGAAAGAGAAAAAAAGTTATGAAAAATTATAATTATAAAAGAAATAATATATGGGTTACAGATTAACGGGTTCATCCTTGGAGAGGGAGATGCTAAACGTCATAGAGTTTGACAATGTCACCGCGGCTATCTCACGACAAAAACATTACAATATTCCTAATAACCTTTTATTCCAGCCATTGCTGTCTCGAGTCGCTGAACTGACGGCTAGGGTGTTATCAGATTTTCACTTATTTGTCTCAAGTCTTCTTTGTTCTCTGTATTCTCGACAATTAATCTGTAAACAAATCCACTTGTTACAGTAATATTTCCATTATCCTGATCTAGACTGAAGTTGAATGTGGTTTTCCGTAAAAAAAATTTTGGGCTATGTCCACAACTGAGCTTGGCAAAGTTTACCTCTGCCAGAGTCGGATTATACTATTAGTTCGTACTCGTTAAGCTACGTTCCCATTGCGTTAGAAACGCTTGTCTACGTACTGGACAAGCGAAAGATGGGCGGGAGTATATATTGTTGTGTAGGAGTGTATTCAGGGGTTAATGATTCAGGTTGTCAACAATTCGTAAGTATAGCTTATATAGATAAGAGTTTTACTCTTTACTCTAACGTTACGTTGTGCAACTTGGCATTATTTTTATTTTGTAAACAAGCACAGAATTTATATGGAAAATAGTAAATGATACCTATACCAAAAAATATTTAATTTAATAATCATTTTTTAATATTTCTCTGATATATTATAAAAGAGTTTTTGTAAAAAATATTTTTTAAAGGAATAACAGAGAAAAACCATTACAATCTTACAATGGCTTTTATTCATTCTACAATAATTATATTTTTAATTAATCTATAGTATACAGATATATATCTACATCATTTATTTAAGCGATATATACATATATGTATATACCTTATGAATTTAATACAGTTATTGACGCTAGCGATGACTTTACATTGCCAAATTTCAGTACCTGTCTTGGGATTTTTAAGATTTAAACGTGCATTTAAAAAAATTAATATAAAAATTCTTTTCATAAAATATCTAATGACGTTAAAATCATTTAAATAAAATGATGATTTTCTAAAAATAAGTGTTGACTAAAATGATGAAAACTGTCCAGTTTTTACGAAATATTTTTACCCTCTGTCCAAAATAAAAAAAAAATGCTTTATAATAAAACTTAGAAAATAAAAAAGCTTTTTCACTTTTTGACAATGTAACTTGAGAAAATGAGAGAAAAAAAAAGAAAATCAAAAAAGTAAAAGACGATCGCGGCACAGTGCACTGATGTAGAGAAAGATAACGATCTTGCAGAAATGTAAACGCGGCCTAAAATTGCAAAAACCCATGAGCATATTGCATGCAGCCAACACACAGCTACAACAGCAAACAGCAGAGGCACATATATAGATATAGCCGCAAGAGGGAATCGAGCTGCGCCACCGGCCAGAACTGCCAGAAGCTTGGGAGCAAAGCCGGCCAGGTGTCGCTCGGCGCGGCGTGAAAAAGAGACAGCACTAGGCCGGCAGAGCATCGGGGGAGCGCTTTTCGCTGTGTGTGCGTCGGCGATTCGTGAATCGCCCTCTTGTGTGCTGGACATATCTGTCTCTGCGGGCGGACGTTGCGTGTGTACGCGTGCTACTGCTGTGCTGCTGCTGCTGCCCTGTCCTATTCTGTGTTGAACTTTGCGCCAGCTAAGAAAGCCCGAAGAAAAACAATATGAGCGATCCGAAGAGGTAAGTCCAGGATACGTCTACTAGTGCCGGAAACAGCCAAGCGCGTTCATCCAGTCCTTTGAGAGCGGAAATCTCGGGGATTTTTCTCCTCGGCTCGGCCCGACACGTCCGACTCTCCACCATCAATTTTACCTTGTCATCATGTCGACGGCTTGCCGCTTGTTTTCTTCGGCCAGCCGTTCTACCCTCGACTCGCTCGCTTTTTCTCCCTCATTTGCATAGAGAAAAGCGAACTTGATCGGCTGCTCGAAGCTCCGAGACGTTTTTCGTCGCCCGCGGCCGACTTTCCGGCGTTTGTTTTACGTTTTGAACGCCCCGTCATCGCTTAGCCAACCAACTGATCATGGCCGAGCAACGGTAACGTGACAAAGGCTTTTTCGTGATCTACTCCTGCCTTCGGAGAAATCTAATTTGCTTATGTGTCATTGCGATTCGCGATTGATATTCGAGATTTCTTCATGCTCACCCAGCTTTTATAGGGGCAGCGGTCAACTTTTTTTTCTTTCTTTTTCGCCACTCGAATTATTTATGCGGTCACCCAGCGCCCGTCCAAACTCGCGTCTACGAATGTTTGGGCTAACTTTTTCGCCAATTCGTTAACGTTTCGTTTCTTTCGACTGACAACTCGTATTTTTCACCAATTATTCGAATTTGATAAATATTTTATTATAATTACTCCGAATTTTTTTTATCTATTTTTAAATTCTATAAATACAATCACTTTGTTTCAATCAACAAAGGGATCAAATTTACATTTTTAAACGTTTTCAACTCAACTATCTAAAAATAGTATTGCAACATTTCAAAATCTATTAGTCATTCTTGTTATTACATCAATTAATATCTATAAAAATTATTTTTTTTTTTCTTTTTTTCATAGTGGAGAATATTTAGCAACAGCTATTCTGCGCAAAAAGGACAAACCTAATAGGCTTCTGGTAGATGAGGCATCCAATGATGACAACTCTGTTGTTGCCTTATCCCAAGCTAAGATGGACGAACTACAGCTCTTCCGCGGTGACACAGTTCTTCTAAAAGGAAAACGCCGCAAGGAAACAGTATGCATCGTTCTATCAGATGCTAACTGTCCAGATGAAAAGATTCTGATGAACCGTGTAGTAAGAAATAATTTGCGAGTTCGTTTAAGCGATGTTGTATCAGTACAATCTTGCCCAGACATCAAATATGGAAAGCGTATTCATGTATTGCCTATTGATGATACTGTGGAAGGTCTCACAGGGTAAATATATGTTTTTCACAATTTTATATTATCAGTTAAAACATTTTCAAATAAGTAATTATTTTATTATTTAATAGAAACCTTTTCGAGGTTTACCTGAAACCATACTTTCTGGAAGCTTATCGACCCATTCATAAAGATGATACATTCATTGTTCGTGGTGGAATGCGCGCAGTGGAGTTTAAAGTTGTTGAAACTGATCCAGGACCTTACTGTATTGTAGCTCCAGAAACTGTTATTCACTGTGAAGGAGATCCCGTTAAGAGAGAGGTAGTGATTTCTTATAGTCTTATTACTATTGCAGAAAAATTTAAATGTAATTATTTATTAAACTTTATGAAATAAATTATTTTAGGAAGAGGAGGAAGCATTAAATGCTGTTGGTTATGATGACATTGGTGGTGTTCGCAAACAGCTAGCTCAAATTAAAGAAATGGTAGAATTGCCACTTCGCCATCCATCTCTCTTTAAAGCTATTGGTGTAAAACCACCACGAGGTATTCTCTTGTATGGTCCTCCTGGAACTGGAAAGACCCTCATTGCTCGTGCTGTAGCTAATGAAACTGGAGCTTTCTTTTTCTTAATCAATGGTCCAGAAATTATGAGTAAACTTGCAGGAGAATCTGAAAGTAATTTGCGTAAAGCTTTTGAAGAGGCTGAGAAAAACTCTCCAGCTATTATCTTCATTGATGAACTTGATGCCATTGCTCCAAAAAGAGAAAAGGTATTTATTTTATTTAAATTTAATAAAAAAATCTATGCATTTAAATCAAGTTATGCTAAAGCTATTTTAAAACTTTGTCACAGACTCATGGTGAAGTTGAAAGACGTATTGTTTCACAACTTTTAACTCTTATGGATGGAATGAAACAAAGTTCCCATGTTATTGTAATGGCTGCAACGAATCGACCTAACAGTATTGATGGAGCTCTCAGACGTTTCGGTCGATTCGATAGAGAAATTGATATTGGTATTCCAGATGCAACTGGTCGTTTAGAAATTTTGCGTATCCATACCAAAAATATGAAGCTCGCTGAAGACGTTGAATTAGAAGAAGTAAATATTAGATATTTCATTAACTTGAGAATCATATGCTAAAGATAAATAAATTATATTATTTTTCATTTTTAGATTGCTGCGGAAACTCACGGTCACGTCGGAGCTGATTTGGCTTCTTTGTGCTCAGAGGCAGCTCTGCAACAAATTAGAGAAAAAATGGATTTGATTGATTTGGAAGATGATCAAATTGATGCGGAAGTTCTATCTTCTCTTGCCGTCACAATGGATAACTTTAAGGTATATGAAAGAACAAAAATAATTTTTTTTAATTTAAATTATAATAACATCGAATTAATCTTGAATAAATATTTAATTTAGTACGCCATGAGTAAAAGCAGTCCTAGTGCGCTACGTGAAACTATTGTCGAAGTTCCTACTGTTACGTGGGAGGACATTGGAGGCCTACAAAACGTCAAACAGGAATTGCAAGAATTGGTACAGTACCCAGTGGAGCATCCGGACAAGTTCTTGAAATTCGGTATGCAACCGTCGCGTGGTGTTCTGTTTTATGGACCGCCTGGTTGCGGTAAGACTCTACTCGCCAAAGCTATCGCTAACGAGTGCCAGGCAAACTTTATCTCCGTCAAGGGTCCCGAGTTACTGACGATGTGGTTCGGTGAGTCTGAAGCAAATGTAAGAGATGTCTTCGACAAGGCACGGTCAGCAGCGCCTTGCGTCCTCTTCTTCGATGAGTTAGATTCGATAGCTAAGTCGCGTGGAGGCAGCGTTGGTGACGCCGGTGGAGCAGCTGATCGAGTTATTAACCAAATCCTTACCGAAATGGACGGCATGGGTGCCAAGAAGAACGTCTTCATTATTGGCGCTACGAATCGACCTGACATCATCGATCCAGCAATCTTGCGACCCGGAAGATTAGATCAACTTATCTATATTCCATTGCCAGATGAAAAGTCTCGGGAATCTATCTTTAAGGCTAATCTGCGCAAATCACCTGTTGCTGCGGTATGCTTTTATCTATTTCTTCGTTTTAATGCACTTTTTGTTCTTTTAAAACGTGACGTGTTTTTTTTCTTATTTAGGACGTAGATTTAATTTACATTGCTAAAGTAACTCACGGATTTTCTGGAGCTGATATTACAGAAATTTGTCAACGCGCTTGCAAGTTAGCAATTAGGCAGTGTATTGAAACAGAAATTCGCAGAGAAAAGGAAAAAGCCTCAAATCCAGCTGCCTCTATGGATGTAAGTATTTTACTTTGAGAAAACAATAAAATTTATAGAAAAAGAAAATTTAATGATACATAAAATATGTATTCTTTTAGACGGACGAAGACGATCCCGTCCCTGAAATCACACGAGCTCACTTCGAAGAAGCCATGAGGTTTGCACGACGATCGGTATCAGACAACGATATTCGCAAGTATGAAATGTTTGCTCAAACGCTTCAACAATCCCGAGGATTCGGCACAAACTTCAGGTAAATAATTTTTAACGCCCTTAAAAATTATCATTTTACAAAATAAGTTTTTTAAATTTACAACAAAAATTGACTTGATAAATTTTTATAGATTCCCTCAAAGTGGACCTGGTGGTGCCCAAGATACGACACAAGGAGATCAACCTTTCCAAGATGATGGTGATGATGATCTCTACAGTTAAGTTTATTTTCCTCACATGATTTGTAATTTCGTTTGCAGTGAGCATACGACAAAAGGGCCTGTCTATTACCTGTGTACATTTTACACTGAAACCATAATTTTTTATGGTTCATATAAATCTAAATAAACTGATGAATTCAAGGTTTTATATGAAGTACGTGTTGTGTGTACTGTATAGTGGTAAGACTGTTAATAAATTAAGATTTTCACTTCCTCAGCTTATGACGAGCGCAGATAAAAAGCACTTTTTTCACACAACCTTTTTTTTTATTTTTCTTAATTGGTGCTCAGAAATATTTTTTAGCAAAGATTTAGTCGTAGCCGTAGATCTAGATATAAAGTAGTCTAGTTTTAGTAGTTTATGGAACGAATGAATTATTTGATTTTTAAAATACTGAAAAAAATTCATAATGGAATTTTTTGTGATATGAAACACAATGTGCGAAATCATATGTGTAAAGCACGATAATTATCAAATGAGGGGCGCATTATTGTAAATGTAAAGAGTTATAAGTTGCTCTGAAAAAAGGTCTCTTGACTGAAAATATTTTAACTTTTTAAATAATGCGTGCAATTTTTATAACTACTTGGCATCAATAATTTTCGTATTTTCTAATTCATCTAGTTATTATAATCTAAATCATCATTATAATTTTAATGGATTATTCAGCTTAATATAAGTTAGAATTATTATTAAATAAAGTAATAACGAAAACTGGTCAAAGATAGACCCTTTTGCTGACTGCTAAAGCATCACTGCATACAAATACTTGTTAACAATGCACTTCCATCAAAATCCATACAATCGCTTTTTGAATTTTGATTGAAGAGAAAAAAATGATAAAAAAAAAGATATAATAAAGTCGCGAATAGACAAAACAGTGTTTTAAATATTATTTCCATATCCATAACTTAATTTTTACAATTACTTGAGGGGGAGGATAAAAGAATTAACTATAGCTGTATTATTTTGATCACATGTATTAAGAAATCTGACACATATAGTAACGTTAATGCATAAATCTTTGAAAATATTTACAATCATTAGCGAAATTATATCGCTCGCTTCCTCTCTTTCTATTCTGTTGTTTTCACATTTTTTTTTGTTTAATATAAAAGTAAAACTATTTACCAAATAAGATTCAGTACAAAACTGGTAAGGACACATTCTCGATCCTAAGAGACTTTACACTTAAGTTCAACGTGTCGCTAAATTTAAACATTCGCTCGTACAACTCGTTCGTTCGATTAAGTGTGACACAAACATGAGCTATATTATACGATGAATACGAGAGTGCGTTTTTTCTAGTCAATAATGTACAGATTAAGTGATTCGCAGCAGCATTCATCCTAAAAAGATTTCTGGAAATTTGCTTCATTTAGCGACGTAACTATACTTTTAAATACGTTCCAAATTTTTATTGTAAAAATATAGAAATCAACTTAAGCTTCAAAGAGGAAAGTAATTAACTAGATTTCATAACGTCGTTTATAGAATTTTATATAATTATATACATATTTATTAAAAAAAATTTATTATATATAGATGCTTTTCTATTAAGTTCATCATCAGAAATTCTCAAAAATAATATAAACAGAAGTACCTTAATTATATACAAATGTTTATAAATATTAATGCATTTTATTTACTTATACAAAATTTTTCTTAATAAAAGAAAAAGTTCATTAAATGAATTTTTGACATCAAAAAATTGATTTTTTTTTTCACATAAAAAAGAATTTTAAGTGTAAAATTAATAATTCATCATATATAAAAGGAATATACGCATTATCAAAATTGCGCACAAAGTAATAAAAACGTGAGAAAATATCCCTAAAGATTTAATTGCGCTAAGGTTCATCAACCGAATCTCAGCCTAGACATTGGCACTAAATGATTATTAATCAATCACGGGCATGATGTTTTAATATGTTTTAAATTGATTAGAAAAGTTTTGTGTTATCAGTTTAGATTGATGTCTACAAAATATCGAATACCTTGTTTAAAATATTTAATTGTAAATAATTATAATCAAACATTATTTTGAATTAAATTAATTGCACATAACTTGAGAATCATCACGCTGAGATCGTAAAAAACTTTAATCATTAATTTCATAAAAAGAAAGCCGATGTAATCTCTAAAATATATTTAGCAAGCACTTTGACGCGGATGCAAACATTCAACTTTGAGTACAAAAAATTATCTAGATAAAACCGGACGTACCGTAAGCCGAGCGATTCGAGAACTGCGAATAGGTGAATCGAATTCGAATAGCTACGTCAAAAAGAGTTCCCAACCCCCAATATTATGTAAATTTACATACGTTTACTCTTACTACTGAAGTTTTCGTGAACAATAAATAGTCAACGTTGAAAAAATTTTGCCACCAGATTCACCTTAATGCGAGTATAAAAACCGTTTGTACAAAAAATCTTTTGGCGCGTTCTCGAGTCGGTCTGTTTTACGATACCCAAGTTCTATGTACACATGTTTCTCCGCAAAACAATTTCATTACATGCTTCCAAGCCGTCGATTCGTAGCTTGAGCGCGCGACGACTGAGCGTAGAAGATTGACGCTTGAAGAAAAGAGGAGCGAGAGTCGGAGAGAGAACTGGAAAGAAATTTTGGATAAAATAAAAAGAAAAGAAAAAGTGGTATAACGAGTGCTTCGGTCTCATTCGTTGGCTATATGCGTGTGTGTGTTTGTGTGTGTGTGTGTGTGTGTGTGTGTGTACGTGTGGCCTTGTTGTCGTCGGCTTCCTTTCCGGACAATCGCTCCGGCATCCGTTGATATGTGGCTGACGTGTGCGTGCGTCTGTGTACGTGTATGTGTGTATGTGTACATGTTTACACTTGATGGTGAATAATCAGCCTTTGGCAGCTCAGTCCTGGGTCGTGCGCTGGGTCACCGGCGGGAATTCGGCGTCGTCGTCGAGGCGGAAGGTGCCGCCACCCTTGGGTGGGCTCTCCGTCGCCGCTATTATCTCGTGGTACTTCTCCGACTCTATAAATGCCAATTCAAAAAGAAAATAGCCAAATGGGATTAGTGGATGCGCTTTCGATTAAAAGGTTGCTACTGCACTAAGAAAAAAAGCATTTGGTATTCATAATTTTGTCTTGTTAAAAATAATTTAAAATTTCTTCAAAATCCTTTTTTACGTGATGCTACGGCCATGTACGTCTATGTAATTGAGAATACCTCGCATTTTTCCGAGTGCATTAACATCCTGACATTTAATTTATCTCTTAAAATGCTAAAGTATAATGAATCTTTTAAGGGAGCTTAATTACTTGGATATCAAAAGATTTCTTTTCAAGAGTCTGCCTTATACTAGTTTAATTATTCTGATATCAAAGCAAGTGAATTCCCTTACATTAAAAGTATATATGCAATCTTTGAGTGAATGTCGCTCTTTCCAACGATCCCTGCACGGCGATAGCTAATGTAGCTAAATTGGTTATAAACTTTCTTCTAATCCACCAAATCTTTTCGACATTAACCGAGCTTAGTTTATCGGCTGATACCAAAAAGAACGCGATTCAATTGTCTTACGAGAAAAACAGAATTCATAATTACGAACGAAAAATGACTTGTCATTTTTTCATTGGAAATTTATGAATATGTTTTCGTTAATAATTATTGAGTCAGTATCTACACCGCGAGATCTAGGTAATCAATAGCTTTGTGAAGCGTTATTTTTCGTTCATGTTTTTATTTTTAGATACTTTAGATCATGACGTTTTTCGTAAGACATTTAAATTCTATTCCTTTTTGTATCAGACGACTATTTGTTGTTGATTAAATCATTTACACCTTAATGATAACGGCTAGTCTAATGCGCCTTTCATCGAAGGCTTGGGTTATGGCTGAATGTTTATTAAATGAAAAATGCCTGTTTTATTTTATTTAAAATTTAATCGACGATTTACCGATCATTACGTTTATTAAAATTGAAGCCTCCGTACCTTGACTAAGGGTATTATTAGAGTGCATATTTTTTGTTATCAAGCGTGAAGTTACAAAGAGCAACGTATGTAGTGATGTAAAAAATATTTTCATTCATAAAAAAAAAACATTGAAATAATAATATATCCGACGCGATTTGTGTTTGGAAAGAAAGAACGTACGGCCGTGAGAATCAAGTGTTAGTGTTAGTTGTTTATCGTTAGATAAAGAAAAAATTCAAATTAAACGATCGCAAATTGTGCAAGAACGTGAGTAATCGCTCGCTGACAACCGAAATCATGCAGAGATGTTTTTAATTCACATGCAAAAGCACATGCAATTTTTCTTTTTCGTACGCTCTTAGAGTTATGCGAGGTATTTGTGACGAAACTGCCACGAAATGGAATTTTATGTAACTCTGCAAATTCACTGCACGATAGAAAATTTTAACACCTTTTTTAATTGCAAAATGCATTTTTTATCGTTAAACTTTTTATTGTAGTAGTATCACAATTTCTTTACAAATGCCTCGTTTTGTCAGTAATTAAATTAACATTTGAAAAACCAATTAGTTTACCATTATATATCTTATCGCTAGGCGGTGTTTCATCAAAATGACTTGAATGATGTAATATATCTATGAAAAAAAAAGAAAAAAAATGATGTATGGTTTAAAAAAAATATGATAATCTGAATTAATTTAAAGGTTTTTCTGAAAGTGCATTTGTGTATCTCGTTGTTAAGAAGCCTCTAGCAGATCTAAAGCACTGAGTAGATACAAAAAAAAAAGAAAAAAAGTTAAAGGGTGCGGCTGTCTAAAGAGTGCTCGCAGTTACAAAAGCTTACATTGAAGTGAAATATAGAGATAAATAAAGAAATAAAAAAAGAATAAGAAAATACAGTGGTAGAAATGGACGAGAGAGAATAGAAGGACATACCAGTACCTGACATGGAGTCTGGCGAACGGCCGCGCAACGCACCCGCGTAGCTATTTATGCAGGCTTCGGCGGGAGGTAATAAAAAGAAAAAAAACACAATCAAGTAAGGTCAATTGCGGGGGCCCGTCTCTCGAACCCTTCGAAGGAAAAGAGAAAGTAAAGGCTGCCGCAAATAAGGATTAAATAGGGAAAAAAGACGATTTACTTTTCTTCTCAGATCTTTTTTACCCTTCTCTTCTTCATAAAAAACAGGTCTAAGATGTTGAATATATTAAGGTCTAAACATTGCACTTATAATTTTACGTTGAATAACATTTTCAAATTTAAAATATAGAAAAGATTGCACTTTATGGTGAGAATTTACAATGTTCTCAGTATAATGTAAAATACAGTTAATTTTTCTTATTTTTTAAAATTTTACTAAATTCATTAAATTATAATAATTGTTACTTTGTAACATTGAAAACTTAAGTCAGCAATAAATTTTAATTGTGCAATATTTGTCTCTAATAAAAAAAAAGGTAGATTGAAAGCACAGGAAGATAAGCAATGTGAGGCTTCTAATGCGTTCGTTATTCCGCACAAACACACACGCGCACACACGTACGCGAGAATAGCGTAAAATCAATCAATTAAACAAAAAACAGTAAAAAAACCGCAACTGTAGAATATATGTATTACGCTAGTATCAAGGTAGCATTTACAGCGACTTTCAAGCAACTAATTTTATATCTAATATAATGTACTGGAAGTCTTAATCTACTTTCATATTACATTAAGGTGTATTATTAAATCTTACTATGAGAAACCATTGCACTATACTTGATATACAAAAAATAGTATGCATTAATTATTAAAATATGCTTTAACAAAATTTTATTTATATGTATGGTGCAATTTTGTTTCACTCTTATGATTTCTACCTTGGGTTCTGCGAATTTCATTTATTTTTAATTTAAAAGAAGCAAAACAATTTTGGGTCCTTAAATTTACTTGATGTAACAGTGACAGTATACTATCTTTTTTCTTATATATAAACGTGAAATATGCAAACAAACATGCATCGTTCCAACACTTAAATAATAGGTTGTAGTATAATAAAATTATAAAAAATATTTATAGTATTAAAAGTGTTGTGTGTGTGGGTGTTTGGCATGCCGCGGGTAGAGAAGGCTATATTCATCACCTGCTCTACCTGTGCTTGGAATATGTTAAACTCTTTATCTTGCTGCATTTTGTATATAATTAATAAAATTAATAAAAGAAAAATATGAAGAGTTTTAACATAGTTGAAGCATTTTCGCCTGCCATTTTTTTTAATTTTCATAAAACAATTATTTTTTTATTTTTAATACCATGCGATTAAACAAATATCAAACTTTAACGTTTAATATTAAGTTTGAAAAGTACCTGCATTCTGCACCGGCTGTGGAGCTGAGGGTGTTGATGATTCACCAGAACATGATCCAGCAGCGGAAACACTGGCACAGTCAACTTCATCTTGTTTACCATCTAGCCTGTATAAATTATTAGTTTAAGATTTTAAAAGTCTTCTTTAGACAATTTTTTGAGAAAAAATGTTTGAACGATTTAACAGTTATTTGAATTTTTTTAAATCTATGAGAAAATTTAAGGTAATCTTACAAACCTATGTTGCTTAAAAAGTGTACAGTCACCACCTTCATGAGTATCAAGGTTATAAACGTACAGATAGCCGTCTGCACTAGCAACCAGCAACCTTAGCACCTTTTGTATACTGAAAAATTTGATTAATTAGGTAATTAAAAAAAATAAATATTGATTAGACTTTATTTTCAAGATAAATATTGATAGTTACAAAATATATACAAAAAAATAAAGAATTTTGAAAAACTTACGTTGTGATAGCACAAACATTTTTAAGTCCTTGAAAAGGTAAATGAACGCTAGCAAAAGCACGCCCTTGATTGAACACATCCGTTACCTGTGACGGTAAATAATTAGCTGAAGCAGATACGGCTTTTGTTAAATATCCCATCCAGCTTTGAGCTTCTTCTGGTGCCTGTGGAGGCCTGTAAAATATCATAGTAATTTTGAAACATTTGCAATACAAAAAGTATTTTTTTGGACTCTTAATAAAGAAATCTTACACTTCTTTTGGCTCTTCCAATTTAAATATGTGAACGGTTTCTGTATTGCTGGAGCAACACAAAAACATAGAATCTGTACTAAAAGCTAGACTACTAATGGATACACATCTTTTTACTCCTCGACGAAACTCAAAAAGTTTAGTTCCATCATTTACCTAGTAAAAGAATAATCTCATATTTATTTGCTGATAAATATATGTATCTTATGCATCATTAATAGAATATTAAGAGAATGAAGACGATTATTTCCTCGGATGAATCCATCCACAAGAATAATTTTCGACTTTATTTCCTTATTGCAACTAGCATATTATTTCCATTTTGATTAACTGTAGCCACCTTTTGATCTGAAAAGTGGACTTAATTTAAAGAAATTAAATATTCTTGATTTGATCTCAAATGCTCAGATTATAATTAATTTATCATTATTTAATGATAAAGTATGATAAAATATATAAAATTTAAATAATATGAACATACATTTTTACAACCGTTTTTTAACTTTACATACAATTTAAAAAGTTGAAATTATTATAATTAAAAAATATTTTTGTTTTTATTGGTTAATACTGAAAACGAGTAAATTCGATTATTATATAAATAGGTAATTTAATTTGTCAAAAATATGTAAAAAAAATGATGAATAAAAATATTTTAAATACCTAAATTACTTATAATAAAATTTTAAAAATAATAAATATTAATTAAAAAAATAAGTTTCTACATGTTCAAAGAAATTAAAAAACTCAAATTTTTATATTGTACAAACTAGTGATTATAAAGTGCTTTGGTCCTTCGTTTTTAAAAACTTTTTTAGGAATAATATGCTACTTTGTGATTATATCTCAAGATAAAAATGGCTATTATAGTTATGTTGAGAATAAAAGTTTTAATTACATGAAAGACTCTTATAACAGTGCCCTTCTCTGAAGCAGTTGCAACTTTGGTTCCATTAGGACTAAATGCAAGAGCAGCTAATGGACTATCATGTGCTGGAATCATTGTTTTAGCTTGCTGAAAAATTAAAATTAATTTTATTAATTTTATTAACTTTGTTTTAGTAATAAATTTTGATAGAAAATTTTTTGATGCATTAAATATATGTATTATATAATTTATTACATTTTCAACTTACAAGGTTAATGGCATCAAATATCTGTACTTCTCCAATTGTATTAGAGCCTGGATAAGCTAAATAACAGTTATCACTGTTAATAGAAAGTGTACAGAGACCAGCCAAATTCGGTGGTGTATCTCGGATTGTGTGTAACACTTTCATATCCCTAATATTGTGGATGTACAATGATTCTTCCAAACATACTACTAATCTCTGAAACATAAATATAAACGAAGTTAGTAAAAGGCCATTCTCTCAAAATAGAATATAAATCTATGAAAAAAACTAAAGTTTTTTACTAAACTTTTCAATACTAAAAATTATATTGTAATTTTTGTCACCAAATTGAAGAAAAAATATGTTTTAGAAGCTTGCAATACAGTATATTTGATAAATCAATTCTTTTTGTTTTAAGTATCATTTTTAGAAATATCTTCATTGTATTAGATTGTTGAAAAAAATTAAGAGAGAGTACAATTAAGGTTTCTATTACAATTTGACTTTCTTTTAAGTAATATATTTAAAACAAATGAACTTTTGGAATTTAAAATTTCGATCTAATTTTAAAATCTTTTCTTTAAAAAATATGTTTGAATCGGAGTTTTCTAAGTAAAAAAAAGCTTATTTAATAAAACTTAGTCAAAACTTTTTTAAGAGATACTTACAGCTCTGTTAAGTTTCACAGCCAATATGGTATTGGAATAACTGTAGTTACAGATCTCGGTGCCCTTTTTAAAATGGCAAACCTTAAGTTTTCGAGGGGATGACGAGCTAACCATGGCAATGAGACTACTGTTGAACAGACGCTCGATGATGCACACATCCTCAGTATCTAAAAAAAGTATTTTTATTTAGTTTTTCTGATCCGTGGATGGAAGACTTAAAATTTGCCTAGAAAATCTTACCATTTTCGAAGATCTTTTCGAGGTGATCAACCGAGCTGAGTGAGAAGATTTTGTACCCAGTTTTTGACCCAACTGATATTGATCTGGATTAACAAAAGAAAAAATAGCTTAAATACGTTGTATAACAAGTCGCTGATACAGATATTATATGTACGTGCGTATATAACAGCGGCATGTGGTATGTATGTGATACGTCTTATTTTGTTCCGAGGAATGCCGAGTATTAAAACGGCAGAATCGCGGGTATGTTTTAATATTCCCTCAAGCAAGTAAAATGTTTAGCAAACAAAAATAGCAATTTGGTACAAATCGTAGACATGCCCGTATAAAATTTTATCTCTCAATGATTTTATTTAGAATTTTATCTATACGGATTAAATAGGAGCGTTTCTAATTGGGCGCTTGCGGAGGGACGGAGGTGGAACTTTCGAGCTTTACAAGCAGTTGGCGACAAGTTAGGTTCTATCTTCTGTATGTTTGACTTTTCGGCGATGATTCTAATTTGTTGCAAAGCTTGGCGATTGTTAGCATAGGGATAGCTGGTGCGTGTTTGCTTGAGGATCATCGGCAAAGGGATATCATATTAGAGAGTATCTACTAAAAACTTATTTAAAAAAGGAAACGATTTCTCGGTATCTGCTGTTTGTATAATATTTCTTAATTATTTTAATATCTCTAGCTACGATCCAGTCTCGCGCTTTAAAGCTTCTCGCAAACTTCAAAAACTTTCCATTTCTCCTCTCTACCGGCCGTTTCCTCATTTCTGAATTCGTAAAAACTAAACGAGACGAATCTTACAATAATCTGAAACCAGTCGCGCCCCCAGGCAATTCCAGCGACTTGATGCATACATACATAAAAAGTTGAAAAGTAAAATAAAAGCGCGAATAGACAGGTGACTGGCTGGCTCTGGCTTGCGCGCGGAGCCAGCGTGACGAAGACACCTGCGTGTGCGTTCTCTCGCTCGCTTATAAATAAAACATCGCGAGAGAAGAAATTCAGGGTCGTCTTTCGGGCCTTGGACGCGGACAACGCAATAATTGTGTCATCGATATGCACACAAACACAGAGGCGCTCACGCGCTTCAACTTTTTTTGCCGTTTTTAAACGGAGCGCGTGGTGAAAGGGCCCCCCGAGATATATAAACACGCACGCAGATCCGAGCGCCTCACGGAAAAATATAGCGTCCGCTCTCTATATAGGTATGACGAAATTCAGCGTGAAAATTCGTTTGACAGCGGCTGTCATGGTTTACGGAGAAACAGCTGTTGTCTGATAAGTATGGAACAACGTTACGAGCCTTCTATAGATCAAATTTGTCTTTCCCGCTCTCGAAAGCTCTCGGAGATCCGCGGCGCGCGCGCGCGCCGATGTATCCACCTTTAAGTTTTTGTTTACGTGCAAAACGCTCTCTCGCATAGTGCAAGCAAGCCAAGACCGTGACGCTCTCCCTCCCACTCTTTCGTTAAGTTACTCAGCTTTACCAGTAATTAACGAAACGAGCATTTTGTCGAGAAATAATCGCGGGGGAGGGGGGGGGGGATCGGTAGCATCGGGGGGGCTTTGTTTTGTCGCTCGGCAGTCTGCTGCAGAAAGGAAAACAAAGGAGAATTGCAAGCGAGCAAGAGTGAGAAAGACGAGAGAGAGAATGCAAAGGTTGCGCAACCCGAGAGAGCGCGAGAGTGAGAGAGAGAGAGCGGAGAGGGAGTAGGTATAGGATATAGGGGGGCAACAATAGCGCGCGCGAGAGAGCTTGGACGATGGCGGCAATGAGTAGGAGCGAAGGGCACTTGCAGTGGCAAGAAACAAAGTCGTGAATTTATGAAAGGAATATGCTCGTCGAAGGAAGAAGGCTGCGGTTTAGGTTAGGCTTGTCGCTGGCTGTCGCTGGCTGCTGGTGGGGGGAGAGCCCGAGCGCGCAGCACTGAGCAGACTCGCTGTCTCTCTCTGGGACATGTGTGTGTAGCTATATAGATAGATCGGGTGTTGGATCGTCTATATCGATGTGTGTCGGGTACTCACGAGCAGTCCTGGTTAAAGTTGACGAAGAAAACACCGCTCTGAGGCTCGGCAGTCTGGTTTGCGAGGTTCATGAGTCCGGATAAGCTTGACTTGAGGCCCTGCGTTAGTGCGTCCACGTTGCGCGCGAGGCTTTGCATAAAAAACAACGGCGCGCGCAGACGGGGCCCAGGCTCGAGGACGTTTCGATGTCCGTTGTTTGTTGTTTCAGTCTCGCTCTCTCTCTCTCTATCTGGTCTAGCCGAGCGCCCGACGACACCAGAGCGCGTACGTCTACTGCGTAGCTATCGCGCGCGTTCTCACACTCTCGCTTCTTCTCTCGTCCTCTCTCTTGCTCCGTTCTCTCTCTCTCTCTCTCTGTCTCTCGTTCTCTTTATGTACCTATCGCGCGGCTTCTGCCACAGTATGCTGCGCTCTCGGCTTGTTTTCCTCTTCTCGCAGTCTCGACTGACACGACGACGTTCGTTAACGGCGGACGCTCGTGCACTGATATCATTCCATATTGAACTGACCGAACAGCTGACAACTGCGTCTGTATTGTGCGCGCCTCTCTCCCTCTCGCTCCCGCTCTCTTTATATACCTGCGCCTGCCTACACTCTACACACTCGCACTGCGCGCTGCTATACTTGCCTGCTCCGAAATTTACACACAAAGATCAGCTTCTGCGTATATATATATATATATATATCCTTTGGCTCTCTGCTCCGTTCTCTCCCTCTGCGTCTGCTCTCTGCGCTGTTCGCCGTTCCCCACTGACACACACGTTCGAGAGGAACCGATCTGGAATCTTTTGGTTGGTCCGCGTTCCGTTGCCATGGCAACAAGCTCGCGCAACACGCGCCCCGCTATCGTTCAGTTTATCCTCGCTGCCGACTGCGCTTTAATAGCTGTTGTACTTTCGAGTATTTAACGAGTGATATTGGAGTTTGTTTTACGTACTTTTTTTTATCGTCTAGTGTCGTTTTTTCCTTTTTTTAGACTTTTTCGGTCATTATGGATTGTTGTCGTGTGTTATATCTTCCGAGGTAGATTCGCTTTATTCCGGAACTGTCTCGACACTTTCCTGGTTGATGAATTATTAGGATTACTTTCACAATGTTCTGATCTTTATTTTTATATATGTTCTGATGTAAATAATTGAAAACTTGTTGTTTAAGGTAGTATGGAGCTTTAATGAATACTTCTTAACGAATTTAGAAATTAATAACTTTCAGATTTGAGGAAGCCAGCTAGTATTTCTGGAAAAGTTCGAGGTTTTAGAAAATTCGTATTTACAAAAGAATTATGGCAAGTATTAGATTTATGACTTATAAAATTTCAATAACGCAAGCTCGAGGTAGATAATGTGAAGAGTGTTGTTTTATTTACTGTGAAAAGCACGATCTTTAGTTTTTGCAAAGCCCGAAAATATTTGAAATCTTCTGTATGTCAATTAAACGTTCTTGCAATTATTCAGGACATATATGCGTGGCTTTGCATAGTATTTTTCATTATTTTTTCAAATTAATGAATTTATATTAAAACGTATAGCGAATATCGGAGAAAACAAGTTGAGTATAAATTAATAAAAGAGCAATATTAAGTATATACACAACGCTACAGATATAAATTTATACCTTGAACGTCTCTTTCATAGAATAAGCATGCAAAATATTAATTATAGAATTTAATAATTTGTTTAAAATATTTCGTCTTTTATAACACAAATTGGTAGTTAAAATTAATATAAGAATCTTTCGTTAATTGCTTATCAGTCTATTTTAACATAAACATTTTTGAATAACAAAATGTGTAATATTTGAAAATAGGAGTAGAAAAAAAAATAAGAAAAGAGGAGTTCGTCAAAATGACACTTTTAGATGTAGAATTTAGAGACACTAATTCACTATAGATTCGAACCGAATTACACAAGAAGATAAGAAAATTTACAGTGTATGTTGCTACTATAAGCGTGCAGGATAATTCTATCCAAATGACAGAAGAAAGTATTATCTTGAATTTAGCAACCATGCATGTAGTAGAATTGCAGGATAGAAACTGCATACAACTGTACGGTAGATTTTTGTACTTATAAAAATGCGTAAGAATTATAAAAGAAAAGTGCTGCTCAATAAAGAAAAATATTGCACGCACGCGCACCACAACATAACGTAAAAAGGAAAATTCGCATACGGAATGTGACCGACCTGAATCTACCTATATATTCTCGTGTTGCATTGTCCTTGTGTTGCAGGACAATGCAACACGAGAATATATATAGGTATAGATTCGGGCATTTCTCTCTTTTGCTTTTTCTTTTCTAACTCTCTATACATTGCCGTGTTGGAGTAAATTGATACTCATTAAATCACTAGTATTTTTTTCCTTGATTGCTATGCTGTCATATACTTGAATCTATTTCGTAAACTACACTGACATTACAAAAAATTCCGCGGGTTCAAGTTTGGATTATATATTGCGCAATATTGCTCAAATTACTATAATTTTAGACATAATATTATTACTTTTTATTCTGTAAAAGGCAATTCTTACTTAAAACTTTATTTAAAATTTTTTATTTATTATGTTTTAAATCTAAATAAAATCTTAAATAATACTTAAAAGCGCTTTTAAGGTAGCTGCGCCACGCTGCCCCGTATCATCAAGGGGCTCCGTGGGGGGCAGTTAATGGTTATGTTTTAAAAAATTATTAAGCCACATTAAAAATGTTTCATATTTATTATATAATACTTTTAATTAACAAAGAGAAGTCCCTACCTCCGAGACACTAATTTTAGTAAAACATTGAGGTTTTACAGTGACGGATTTTTAAGGCGAAACTTGTAATTTCATGTTATAAATTAAGTTATCTCGAAAATTTCATGGATTACTAGAGTTTTTTTTTATTTTGTTGTAATTTATAAATAGAAGACTATTATTTCTTATATTTTCAATCGAATCTATAATATATTTATTTAATTAAAGGTAAAAATGTTAATTTTCCCATAAGAGCCTATATTAAATTTTTTATTTACAACAATTTTTTTCTTTTCCGATTGATCGATGACCCCCATAAAAAATTATTGCAATAGAATACTCAAAAGTCATACTTTCAATCATAATTTTTTCATTTACTTCTTGTTATTTTTCCGATGGTGGCGCAGCCACCTTAAAGCGTCAAATTTTGCTTTCTTCGCTTTTCTAAAAAAAACTTATTTCGAAAAAAAAATTGCCTTATTCGTCAAAATATTCTAAAATTTAAAATAACTTTTAGATATTTATTTTTAAGATTTTAAGATGTAAATGCACTCAAAGTCTGATCCGAATTCGTGACCTATAAGATTACACACTTCCGCTCTGTAAAATAATGGTGAAATCAATAACATTCTACCTTTTGCAGAATCTACCTATGAATTTGATTTTTATTTTGGCCTCTTAATCCAGTATAGATTTGTTTATTTATATACCCAACGCCTTATGCTTTATATCATTTATTAGAAGTTTAAAAATAAAATTAAATAACTAGATTATCAATAACACTAACTGTTTGATAAATCTTAGCTTAGCCTTTGTTCAGTCTTTTTTTACTCACTTTGCTATAAGTCCTTTAATTACTTTGATTAAAACTTTTTGAATTGTAAATTAAATAAAAGACATTATGCATTTATATATTATGATACCTATTTTTTTATTACAAGAGCTTGGCAATCTATCCGTTTAAATATTTTCACTTTGACCGAAACTGAAATTGATTTATAATTGGATTATAATAAATTCATTTAACTATTTCTTAATTAGTTATAGAATGTAATAGATTCAATCAAATAATATAGATTTTAATTATTGCAGTAATTGATTTCATTGCATTACATTTAAAAATATATATAAAGGATTAAATCGTGAAATTTTTTCAGTTGTCATAAACAAAATTCTGAATTCTGAATTCGTTCTTTTTGAAAAATTTGACATCTTGGTACAAAATTAAGCTACATAATCGTCTGTTAATACACTACTAGCCAATTCCTTAATATTACTATTACTTATATATTATATTACATTAACTTATCATAATTATTTAAAATTTTGCTTTTAATCGATTACAAGTAATTGAAAGTGGATAAAAAGGATTGGTTTTTAATTCATTTCAGCTCGTCTTGTTTCTAAATTGAAAATCGATATATTAACGGATTTGCAATTTTATTTAAATTTAAATTTGCATTTATCGAATTTAAAATTTATGTATAGAAAATCTTATAAGTATTTAAATTCTAAAAATAAAATTAAAATCTTTTTCAAATGCGAATGCGGCGAATATGTACATATATTTTTTGTAATTCCGATGCATTTTTGCAATAAAAATCTACTACACTATTCCAATCCAGAGGATAGCACTTTATTACTGAGATTTTGGCACAGTGTAGATATTAAAAAAACAATAATTAAAATTAAAAATCAAAGCAAACCACGTGTAAATATCACACACTCGACTAGTAGACTATATGCTACCAGGGAATAAAAATTTGACGGCGCTCTAAAAATAAAAGCCATAACACATTAATTACCCGATCTACGACCTTACCATAATTGCTCCGTCTGCACTCTTATATACTTACTTCCTAAAACAGCATCTATACGCATTTACCTAAACAACTTACAGTGCGCATAGAACTAAAAAATATTAACATAAACAAATCCGCACCCAATAAAACGTCCAACTCCCATCAGATCCTATCGCGAGCGAAACCAGCCTCGGGCAGCGAGGGCAGCCGAAAATCAGCCTCGGCTCGCCGCGAGATCCCGAGCCTCGAGGAGTTCCTGGTGCGCCGCGACTACACCGGCGCCCTGACGCTGCTCGAGTTCGACGGCATCCTCACGCAGGTCAAGGACCGCCAGATCTGGATCGCCTACTGCGCCTTCCATCTCGGCGACTACAAGAAAGCCGTCGGGATCTACGAGGCGCTGAAACGCCAGCAGGATGCGCCGGCCGAGCTTAGCACCTACGTTGCCTGCTGCTACTTTTATCTGGGGATGTATCCTGACTCCCAGAGGATACTGCAGGACGCGCCTGAGAGTCCGCTCAAAACCAGGCTCTCCTTGCATCTGGCTTACAAGCTGGCTGATAAGGTGAATTTTATAAGTTGTGCTGATTTTAGTGGATTCGTGGTTGTTTAATTGGAGATATTTCTTGTTTGAATGTCAATGTATGGGGAAGGGAAGTTGATGAACCAGTAGCAGTTCGTCGACCTTTCATAGTCTTGACTATTTTTTTTATCATTTGACTATGTGTATTTTAGAAATAGCCAAATAATTATATTGTTTCTTTGTGTTAAATTTTATCTTGACAGTGTTTAAATACTGATATATTTTATTTGGTATCTGTATGTAGACTCAGTTGAAAGAATACGAAGATAAACTTCAAGATTCTGTGGAGGATCAGCTATGTTTGGCTTCTGCGCATTATCTACGGGCGCATTATCAGGAAGCTATTGACATTTACAAAAAGGTTCTTCTCGAGAATAGGTAAATTTACATGTTTTTTTCTCTTATCGATAATAATCACGCTTTTCTATTATCTTTTTTTTCTAATAGTGATTATGTTATTTAATAAAAAGCATTTTAATGATTTAGCAAAACTATAGTAGATCTGGAAAGAGTCGAAAAAAACGATCAATGACTATCGATGAAGATGAGGATGAAGTATTAGAATTTCACAAGAAATTGTTCAAAACTAGGTATCCTATTCCTTTTTCCTATATTTTCATCCTAGCTGTCCTCTTTCCGTTCATCTCTAATTACAAATTCCATTTTTTGAATAATTATTTTCCATTTGTTTGAATTTTACGAAAGTGTTTAATCTTGCGGTTTAGACTGGCTTGAAGTCTAATAAAAAAATTAATAATAAAAAGTTTGGAAAACTTCTGAGTCTTTCAAATTATAAATTATCCATTAAAAATTAACAATGAATTTCAATATTACTTATATAAATAATATATATTATAACAAATTATTACGAAGACTTCATTTTTCGACAGAGTAGTATAAAATTTTAAAAAGGAATTAACCGCAATGAATAAAAAAACTTCCTCAGACAATTTTTGAATTAAAAATTTTAAACTACTAATTTAAAATTTTTTGTTACAATATTTAATACATAAATAAACATAATCAAACTGTATTTTAGAAAACGCTCAGAATGACATGTAATTGAATTTTACAAATACAATTTAAAATGCTTTATGTGCATAAATATGCAACAAAGTGCAATATACTGCAATGTATATACAAAAATTTTTTTTTCATATTTATTTTTAAATTATTTTAATTGTTGATTTTAATTTTCACTTGACAAGTTATTTTTTGACTATATCATAATTTTTTTCTAAAAAGGTATATAATCATAAAAAGATCAACTTTAATTTAATTTTTTTATATTTTGTATCAACTTAAAAAAAATAATAGTTTATAAATCATTTTAATTCGTCAAAAATTTGCCAGAGTTTTTCAAAGTTATGTGCACATATATAAAAGTGCAATGCAAACTTTTAACTCGATAATTGAAACTTGAAATGATATAATGAAACTTTTTAAAAGAAACAAAAAATCTAATAAGCTTTTAATTTATTTAAATTTCTAACGATTATAAAACGTTCAATAAACGCTGAGATATTTGAATATTTATTTTCTTATTTCTAAGATATCCATAAATGTATGAAAATAATAGATTTTATTTATAGGGACTATCTAGCGTTAAACGTTTACGTGGCTTTATGTTACTACAAACTGGATTATTACGATGTGGCGCAAGATGTGCTTCAGGTTTACCTGCAAAAATATCCTGACAGTGCAACAGCAATCAATTTGAAAGCCTGTAATCACTTTCGCTTTTATAAGAGCACTACCGAAATGTCCGAAATGAGGCAGTTGATGGATAAAGTTTCCAGCACAAATAACTTCGGTAATGATCTCATACAGCACAATATAGTTGTAAGTACAAACTTTTGCTCATATAAATGCAGGAATACCAATTAAAAAGTTTAGAATAAATTTAATTTTTTTTAATAACAATTTAAGAAATAAAATATATTATAAAAAATTAGAAATTTTATATTATGAAAATTAACTAAAGTAATAATGTAATAAAAACAGGTTTTCAGAAATGGAGAAGGCGCTTTGCAAACTCTGCCAAATTTAGTCGACGTTATCCCAGAAGCCAGATTAAATTTAGTCATTTATTATTTGAAGCAGAATGAAATACATGAAGCTTATGAACTCATAAAAGACTTAGAACCAACTGTGCCTCAGGAATATATTCTAAAAGGGATTGTGAATGCTGTAGTTGGACAAGATAGAAACTCCGTAAGTGCATGAATTTATATTTAAAATAACTAGATACATCAGACAGTTAATTATTGTAAATAATCTCACGAATCATTAATAAAAATTTAGCAAGAATACATAAAAATAGCCCAGCAGTACTTTCAACTTGTGGGAACATCAGCTTCTGAATGCGACACTATACCCGGGCGGCAGTGCATGGCTTCATTTTATTTTTTATACCGACAATTCAAAGACGTTCTCATTTATTTGAACTCAATAAAAACTTATTTTTCCAACATCGACAGTTTTAATTTTAATTACGCACAAGCTCAAGCAGCAACAGGTCATTATAAAGAAGCCGAGGAAGCTTTTCTTGCAATCAGAAATGAAAGATATCGCAATGATTTCGCTTATATAAGCCTTTTGTCATATTGCCGTAAGTGTGACATTACACTTCTTGATTTTTAAGTTGGATCTTTGTAGATAATTTTTAATAAACAAATGTGTTAATAAGGAAAATAATGTTTTTCTCATTAGATATAATGAACAAAAAAGGTCAATTGGCTTGGGAGCTTTATGTGAAGATGGAACCTTCGACTGAATCATTTAATTTACTTCAACTGATCGCAAATACCTGTTATGTTGTGGGTGACTTCTGGTATGCAGCTAAAGCCTTTGATATGTTAGAAAGATTAGATCCTAGTCCAGAACATTGGGAAGGTAAACGAGGAGCATGCTGTGGAACCTTTCAATATATTGTCGCCGAAAAATTACCAAAGTACGAATTTTAGAATTAAATTTTTTCATCCTTATGTATATAGTTTTTTAATAAGTATTATGTAAATTAATTATTATTTCATTCACGGCCAGTTTGCAAAAAAAATACTATTTAAACATTCTAGAGAAAAAAAAAATGAACTTCGACTTACACTATGAAAAAACGACTTACAAAATTGCGGAGAAAATAAGCACACTTTGCTTGTTCCTACAAACGTTAAAAGGATATGAAATATTTTTTATTTCCATTTCATCCACTTATGTATATGTTAGTTTTTATATAGAACAAAATGTAATAGCATACATATTTCTATGAATTATATTTTTGTATGAAATTTAAAATGCTATTATCAAAAAACATTTCATATATATATATAAAATTATTATTTTAATTCAAAATTACCAATACAGCATAATTTTAAAAAATGATTTTTTTAAACTATTTTTCAGAGAGTTGCTGACAGAAGTTATTAAGATTCTTAAAAACACTTCAAATTCACAAGTAGAACAGATTATTCGAGTGATGCGAAAATGGGGCAAAGAAAATCGTATAGCTTGTTAATACGAATATCCTCCATGTATATAAACTAATAATTTAAAGAAAATTTTAAGTTTGTAAAAAATATTAAATTTGTATATTTTATATGTACATTAAAAGGTTATTGTAATTGTAAAAGGAATAAATGAACAATGCTTTCATATAAAATAGATATAGTATATTCAAACTATGATGGTACATTTATATCTAATAATAAAAATAGTAATAATAATTATAATGACAATAATTATAATAATGTAAAATAATAGATATAATCACGATTTTTCGTAATAGTAAATTAATTCTCAACAAAACTTGACGATAAATTTAAAAAAAAAAAAAAAAAACACCATCAGAAGAAGTTTGTGGTGTAACTTTGTATACAAATTTTAATTCTTTGGAACAGAGCAATGGTATTTAAATAATTAAAAATCATTCGAAAAATGCAACTGGTGGAATGATATTGAACATGAAAACACAAAAAAACTTAAACAATTTATTGTTATGAAAAAAAAAAAACAACTATTTTAAATAGCGAGTGAATGGGTGGAGAATAAATTATATATATATAGTGATACTACAGTCAGAACATTAAATTTAACGACCTTATTTCAAATTTTTTATTCTATTCTATTGAATCGAATATTCAATGTGCCAGAGCCAGAGAATAGTTGAAAGAATTACTGAATTTTATTCTAACTTCTAAAAATTCCTCTTTAAATAATACGCCAGATGAGCGAGAAAGAAAAGTATCCGCTTAACCGAACGCGTCTGCCCAATTATGTAAAAATAGCACCGAAAAACTCTGATAACATCTCAGATGTTAATTTAAATTAGATTTATTACTACCAGTATAGAATTTTTTTAATTTTTTTTTGTCTCAAGGCTTCGGCGTTCTATCGTAGTTAGGTTAACACTTTGCTTTTCGCTCTTATTTATTTATTATTCTACAGAGACGTATCCATTTATAGTACAATATATTTTATAATCTCACTCGCGCATCACGCACTTCTATGTATTACACTCCAATATTACTTTTAAAAAACCATCACGATTTACCTCACACGCATACTCACACATTGTACGAAATCTGTTGAAATATCAATATACTAGTTTTAAAACCTTTTTTCTTAATACGTGAACGTTAAATGCAGTAATAATGTAGCGAATATTTAAATGAAGTTCTTATAAACAACTTTTCTAATTTTTCGATCAGTTCTTTCAAAATTGAACCATCTAACATTTTTATTTTTTTTTTTATTACTCATAAACTCACAGTTTTTAAGAATCTACTAATTTTTGTGCTATCTTCTGCTTTTGAAATAGACAACAAAAAACAGCTTCTTCTGGCAATATGCTGTCATGCCCCACTTCAGTCAATAACATTAATTATTGAAGTCATTTCTTCGAAAATTCGTTAAAAAGAGGAAAATACTGTACTATTCAAATAGAATTGTAAAGATTAAAAAAAATGTACAAAAATTATCCAAAAGTATTTAAACGAATTTTCGAAGAGATGTTACAATAGGCAGCATGGGCGGCGTACTTTACCATTTTAATACAATCGTAATTTCAATTAGATTAAACAAAATTGCAGTCGAGATCCATCGATTTATCGACGGATGTATGACATAACGTTCTTACACTCTGTTTTTACTCAGAGTTTGACATCAAAGAGATATATGCATTACTCGATAATCATAATACTAACAATGACAATATAAAACTAGAGAGAACCATATGCATAGAGTATTTATAGCTACAATCGTCATTTTTGCATTTCAGCACAGAGTCAATAACATGAACACTGCCCTCGCTTCAGTAAACCATCCTTCTAAAGATATAAATTAGTTTTATTGACAGTATTTTAATAAGAAATGGCAATCGAAACTTTCATAATTTTGTTTTTGTGATTATAACTGTTTAAACATTTTACATGCTTTTTTAATATTATATTTAGAATAATCCTTATTAAATACTCGATACTCAATTCGCAAAACACTTTCAAATAATCAATATCTTTGTCTCTTTAAAAAAAATCGGGTAATGCTTTAATTAAGTTAATCCATATTAAAACTTTAAAAATTTCAATACCATAATAATTCTAGTTAACATACATAGCAGTTTGGCAATTCAATATGGCATAATTAGTTTTATTATTTATTATAAAATGAAGAAAAAATGGCCGATATCGTAGTAAGAGAAAGTTCAATATAAAAAAATCCGAGTATTGCACCGCATTTTTCGCATTAAATTCGCGAAACACTAATCTCACTAATCGATCGCTTAAAAAATTTGTTTGATCGATGGAAAAAGTCACAGGGTATACGCAAAAATGCAAATGGTCTCTTAATTGGCAGTTTTAAATTTGATAACTTTGTACAATTAGTATAAGACTGAAGAAAGAAAATTTTTCAGTTATTAATTGAATGATAAAAATATAAGGAACAAAATAACAATAATTGTTATCAAAAAAACGTACAGAATGTACTTAGAACACGAAAAAAGGAAGATAACTCGTAACAATTCGTCAAGCTTTTTTACTGCTTTTTGTTTTGACGATAGATACACTTTTGTTTATTTTGCTAGAGAGTGTGCATTATTATTTAGCCTACGTTAACGTCGTCTCAAGGTATTAGGCTTTGGCGCTAAGAGCAAGGTATACAAAAATCAAAATAATGACACACAAACTCGCACTCACACGCGCACATATACAGAAGTATATAAATATCAGTAAAGGACATCTCGTCTAGCTGTTCATTTAACATTTTTAGATGCCCTGTAATGAAAAACAAGAACATGTGATAATAAGTCTATGTGCCTAGGACTTGAACAGAACCGTTGATGTCAGAAAGCAATTTTCTACATAAATAAGCTGTTGTCATTATTGGGGCTCGATTAGCAATAACAGTCGTACTAGTCAAAACAGTCGTATCAGTCGTTATAGTCAGTATCGTCAAAAGTTTCTGGACTAGACTGGACATTAAGTCAAGCCCTCGCGTAGATCGGTGTTCGTTTTAATCTGGAGAAGGGAAATTGGGATACGATGTCCGTGGCATGCCATTTAGATATTAGAAAGAAGAAAGCGTTTAAAGGAGTCGGCGCGTTTTGTGAGGACGTCGTTAAACGTAGTCTCGCTTGTTCTTCTTGCCGAGGCTTCTTCTGTAACTGCGCGTTAGACTGTGCATCGCTGCGGTGCTTAGCGCCGTCTTTGCACATGCCACGGCACTCGTGTCCTAATTCCTGTCTCTGAAAATGAAAATTTAAAAAAAATGATAATTTAGAACTAAATTTAATTTAGGTTTGCTGCTACTAATATAAGTAAAAGTTAATAAAAATAGTACCTACCCTGGACCGGGATAGTAATAAGGAGGTGGTCGTTCATACTCAGTACTCAGTGGCGGTGCCACTGCAGCTGGTGCATACCTTGGTGGCCCACCATTTGGAAAGTCCCAATTCCTGAAAAAATAATCATTTTACTTTTAATATAGATGCGCTAAAAAATTTCTAAGTTACATTCAACGATTTTCTTTTGTTTCTTATTATGACTGGTCAACATTTAATGATTCTTGTATGATTGTGTAAACATTTTCTTTTTTAAAAGAAACTTTTAAATAACGCTTCTTTGCGTAAAGATTTACTTAGAATTCACTTAGACAAAAGTCCATGTTATCGTGACAACTTGTCAAGATAACAATAAATTTAGGTCCGATTGACTTTAAATGACTTTACAAATGACAAATAATTTTTTGTGTGATGATGAAACAGGGCACTGACCAAGTGTAGAGATAATGAACGATTTGTGATTTGGGTTGGTACATATAAACAGTACAAATGATATTTTTTTTGGAAAATAATAAACTAGAAAAGACAAAATCATAAATGAAATAAATAAATAAAAGAATGAGATATAAAGAAAGAGAGATAGAGAAGGAATTCTGAGTTTTCCTGACGACTTACGTGTGAAGATGCTTTGAGTGTCGCGAGAAGTTGCCCCCCCACGAGGTTCCCACTCACCTGCAAATAACCGGGAAAGAAACAATGGTGACCAATGCGAAAACGAGCTCTAAGAATTTCTTTCATTATTCTTTTAATTATCTTGATCGCTTTACAGTTACGCTTTTTTATCCGAATATCTGAATTAAAAGTACTTAGACTTATTTTCTTATTAATTAATCCTTTTTTACAATAATATGATAAATATCTCTAACAGTAACACCATTAACAAGATGAAACAGAGTTTATTAAATTTCGTCTAATATTTATAATTATAAATAAAAATTTTCGAATAAAAACATACTTTTCTACCTAAATTTACTCTTTCATTTTCACCCTTTCACGAAAAATAAATAAAAATTCAAACAATTGTCAACCCAAACTTTGGAAAATAAAGATAAAAAATAACTTTGGTGATTAGAGCTGATGTACGTAAGGAAAAAGTCAAAATCTGCTTTGGACATTAATTTGTTTTCTCTCACACTTCAATAAAAGCGCGCAAATTTATCATGATCAAAAAGGAGTGAATCACAGATTTGGCGATGAGTGGGAACCCTGGTAATTACCAGTAATGAAAATTAAAAAAGTAAAGTGTCATCATTATCCATAAGGACTAACATAAGCATGATCAATAATAGCAGTGAAAGCATACTATTTGCATAGACTCGAATTCTAATTGTGCGAAAAACTTACTGTGGTTTACCGAGCGATACGCTAAATACTTTAGCGTTTTTGTTTTGTTTAGCGGAAGGAGCTTTCTGCGCTCGGTGCGGGTTCGAACTGCAAAGCGAAATCAAACACAAAAACATGGAGTAAAATAAACTCAACCGAAAAAAAGAAGCTTTGTCACTAATTTTGTTCATGGTGAAAAATCAGGTATTCATTCAACGATTTATTATTGTTGAAAATTTATCATACTATCTTGATAATTTGATAAACAACATGTGGTTTTGTGCGCACGCGTGTGCGCGTATGTGTATGTAAGAAGTAATTGCCTTTGTTTAAACAAAAAAGTGATAGTCAGTTTGTAGACTTCTGTAATAGTGTTGAAACATTTTTTATTTTACTCACTGTATAAATCGTAAGTAGGTAAATGACCTATTTTATTAATTTTTCTACGATATATATGTCTGAAAAATAAATATAATGCGTCAGTTTTGTCGAATAAAAATAAAAATATAAAGAAATTCGTTTCTATTTGCATTGTTCTACAAATATGTAAATTTTGTTGATTTTACTTGACGAGTTTTTGAGGTGCTTGTTTGCTTTTTACAAAGCTGTGAAACTATCTTATGTTTGTCAATGGTGCAGACCAATAAGCTAAATTAAATTTTTAAAAGAAAATTATAAAAAATTATATAATTTTAAAAAAAAGTAAACAAAAAACATTGAATAAATTTTTGCGGTGTACGTATATACTCTGCTTTCAAACTATCTAGATAGTGTTAATAACCTACATAAAAGTACAAATCATGAGCCACATTATTTGTCCGAGAATAAATACGGATCTTTGAACTTACTTGGGTGCTAGGTCCGAGTATCGTGAATCATGGTGCGAGCTACTTTGGTGTGCATCAGCAATCCTTTCGCGTTCGCTGTAGCCTATGGCCGGGCCATCGTAGCTTTCCGGGTAACTACCAACTGGATGATGTCTACTGTGCGCTGCGTACTTTTTGTCGTGAATGCTGAAAATTACAAGAGTTTAAGTTATTTAATAAACAAATGACCTGGCGGTGAAAATTCTCTTTTTCTTTCACTGTTGCTTCATCATCAACGTGTGCAAACCGTCAGTATTACAGATCCATGAGCTGCATTTTTTTTTATTTTTGACACAAAATATCTTTTTAATTAAAAAAAAAATTATTACGATAACTTCTGCTGTTAAAGTTGGATATTTACAATGGTTTAAAAAAAAAATTGATATTTGATATGTCTAAAAAAGATATGTTTATCTATTTTATTAAATAGATCCAAGGATGTGCATTTATAAAATATTTCCTATTGTTTATACTTTTATTCTATTTGTTGAAAGTCTAAAAATTGATAGTTTATAATGACTTTATATTATAAATGTCGTAAATATTAGTTAAGCGATTGTGATAAATTAAAATTTTTAAAATAAATAGAACTCAAGCAGAAAAAGCTACAACTATTGCAGTGAATTGGCAAAAGCGTGCGCAGTAATTAATGTTTTAGTTCGGAGCGATTACTAGAGTGCCATATACTTTTGCGCGTGCTACAAATTGCACATTTGCGTGTGTTTTATTTACAAGTTTTTTTCCTAAGTCACAACAATCAATACAATTTTGTGAAAGTGAGTAAAGTGATTAGAATTTAAAAGCAGGATTGGTGAAATATGACTTAAGTGTTTAATAAAATTTACATTTGATGATTATTAAATAAATAGAAAAAGAAAACAAAACATTTGAAGACTGATATTTAAGTTTTGTATCAGTTAATTTAATGTATTATTCAATAAAGGCATATGCAGAGAATGCACTGCATTAGCTAATGGTTTTTAAAACTACCGATAAAATTAAAAAATCCCATAATAGTTTATCTTTAATTTCAAGAGAAAATAATTATTTTTTAATCCCTAGCCTAGATACTTCAATTTAAATTGTGCTATAAAGTATCATTTACTGTAGTTAAGCTCCTACTTTAAGTTTCATTAAAAAATAATTTGTAAAAAAATTTTTTTCAAATTTTTTTCCTTACAAGCAAATTAAAGTTTAAGCCAAGCTAGTAATTGAAATTGTATAGATTTAACAAAAGTCATATTTTGAAATCTAATAACTGGAAATCAAATAAATAATTAAACTGAAATGTGATATAAGTTATTTACTTTCTACAAACATATTTCTACGTTTGAATTCACTGGAAAAAATAACAAATTTTATGCGTACAAGTTTGCTAAAAAATATTAAATTAGTCCATTATTAAAGCAGTTTCCCACAATTAATGAGAAATTAAGTTAACAAAAGAGTTCCCCTTAGTCTTTTATTAATAATAATAAATTAGACAGAATATAAAATAAAAATCTACATGCTGTGATGTTGTGCTCTCTAACATGCTATGCACCGTAGATTATAACCTTTGAGATTGCGGTACTTACTGAGCGAGCGGCACGTTATCCCTGTCCGCATACGCGTCATACAAATATTCACTGTAATGGAGCGTTTTAGCACTTTAATAATTTTAACAATCATTCCACGCTTTTTAATTAGCAAATTAACAATGACTCGCAATCCATCACTTCTGAATTTTGTTTCTTTTTGATGGGATCAATTTTAATAATTTCAAACAAAGACTACATTAAAATCCTCTCAGAATACAAAAATTAATAAAATATCTAATGTGTAATATAAAAATTATAGTAATTTTTGAAACTGCTAATTATATTATTGAAATCGCTATAAAAAGATATAATTTATTTTATTAATAGTTAATATTATATAAAAAAAATGGATAAACAAAGTTACTTCAGAAATGATTAATCTTAGTTTTTCGTAGCAACATTAAAAAATCTGACTTACATTTGTTAAGCATAACTTATTTAACATGTAATGATATTAACTTCCAAAAATGTAAGAATACAGATTAAAATTTTGCAACAATAATATAAATTCATAAAGTACGTATACAAGTAAATATTTTCTTTTTCAAATTTAATTACTAGCAGTAAGCAGTGATAAAAAAAATCTTATTAATATTTAATTAAAAAATAAGTTATAATACACAAAATATCTGCATCCTTACATTCTAAAAGATAATTTTAAAAATACAAAACTTGATGACGTGGATATTGAAAAAACATGTTGGGATAACAGTGCAAAACTGAACAACATAGAAAAGTGAGCAGACATGCTGTTCACTAAATTAACAAAGAACAGTCATTAGAAAGCTTAGGTTTACAAGAAGAACCTTTTAACCTTTTTAGAATTGAATGCATTAATTTATAAAGGCAGTTTTTCATTTAAAGGCTTCTCTAACGCTTTATCTTATCTCTAAGCTTGAGCTTGATAATAATATGCTGCATTAGTAGGCAGCTACTTCCTATGTTTATCTACAAGTTTTAGAGAAACAGGCAGATGGAAGTTTAAAAAGAAGAATGAGAGTTGATTTTAATTTTGAAAGTTAATTGATCTACATTGAAAATTGTTTAAGCTAATTTTTTAATGAAAATGTGGAAGTTATAGCAGACTGTTTTATTAATATATAAGTCCTAGTAAGTTTATAGATTAAGATATTAAAAAATTTTACTCACGCTTCAACCAAAGGTCCTGGATAAGGATCTGATTTTTGATACAAAGCACTCAGTTTCACACAGAGAATTATAGTGGGAATAAAGAGAATCAAACACCAACCGACACTTGCCCAAAATCCATTCTATAATAGACAATAATAAAAATGAAATATTTTGAACTAAAGAATATATAATAATAACAAAATAGAACTTACAAAGGGATCCAGAATTTTATTGCAGCCAGCAACAAGCGTGGCGTTGTAAGCATTTGATATTGGGCCACATTTACCAACTTTTGTAACAGTACTATTTATCACAAAATCGAGGTAACCAGTAACTTGGTGGATAAAGGTCTTGACAAACTCGGCAGCAAGCTATAAAATATTTAACATAAAAATACTTTCTACATAATATCGCTGGGTTTTTATTTTTCATGTTACTTCATATTTCATTTTGTGACTTGACTTTACATGTAATACCACATGTATAATATGCGCCTAAACCATGTACTCGTGCAATATTACATATTAACTGGTACATACCATAAAATAAAAAATATCAGTTTATAAATAACAAAGTAATAATTAGAACGCAGTTTATCTGAAGCCAGTATATAATGCATTAGAACTTCAGTATTTGAAACTTCTTTAAAAAATGTTTAAATAAAAGAAATTAACTAAACAAATATTTTACCTTTTTGACGTAACTTGGTCCCTCTTGAGTAAGGAATTTCTGGGCTTCATCAACCTTTTCGATTAAGGAATTAATGGCTACTTCCATAGAGGTATGATTGAACTTTATATGCTCTTGCAGTTCTATGGCACTGTTGCTCAGCTGATTGCTCCAATTGGTCATTGTAACAACGATATCTCGATGGTAGCCGTCGAGGTCATACGCGTTCTTAAGCAAGTCTTCCTTGATATCTTCGAGACTGCTAGGCAATCTCATAGCCAGCTCGCGAAGCTTAGCCGCGAGCTGCTCGAGATTGATGCTAGTAATGTTATCCTTCAAGTTGTCGGTATACCGATGGAAATTAACACTGCTTAATCCACTTTCGGCTAGCTGTTTGAGCTTCTCTCGTGCGGATTTAGTTATAATTTTGTAATTGTGCGATAAACTGATCTTCTCTTCCAGCTGATGAATCGTCTTATTAATGTCGTAGCGATTGACGTAACCTCTGAGAACATCGATATCAATTACGTACTCCAGCTTGAGTACTTTATATATCGTTTCGTTTTTGTGGCAAGTGCTGAAAAGGACAATATTTATCAATCACTTGAATACGTACAATCGAAGGATAGAAGAACAAACGATACTTACTTGAGTATATGGCTTATGTTGATATCAGCATGGGGATTTTTGGGATAAAGAAGTTTTTTGATCTGTGCGACCTCGTCGATAAGGTCAAATATCCTGTTGTCATTAGGATTCTTCAGGGGTTCACAAATAGCACGCTCGGCCAGGACCCCAGTGATCATGTGTGCGACGGTTATAATCATCAAGATGCTTGTTAAGAGAAAGATTATCCAGACCGCCCTATCAACCAAAAAATGAGACATAAATAAGTTTATTCAACATTTTTTATGTAGAGTACTTAGTCAAACACTAACATCATAAGGAAACGAGCACCGGAGCCTTTATTGCAGCAATCATCGCCATAACCATCGGGCCTCTTGCCGCAGATACCACAAAACAGTCCAAAAGTGAGACAACTAAGGACTGCGAGAAGAACCCCCGAGATACATAGACCTAGGTAATATCTATAACATATTATTAGCACTTATGTCAAAAACTTGTACATTATTTCAAATGTATATTTTGTAACTTAATTTAGCATAAATTTTGAATATAATTTCGATAAAAAAAAACTTTTTTGCCGAACGTTAATAACGGTTCTTAAATTTTGCTGCACTTTTTTTAAACTTTCAACTAAACATTATTTATATTTCCTGTTGCATATGTATATACGGAATTAATCTCATTAACAAAGTATGGCACAGCGTTTGATAAATTCTACTAATTTGTAATGGAATGAAGTTGTGGAACATAAGACAAAACGTATAAATTTTAGATGACAGCTTTAAAATTAGGAAAAAAATTTATAACAATATTGAAAATTGTTAGTATTCTCTGAAAGCGAGCTTGCGAAGGTCGCGTATGTAAGGTGAGCAGCACGCATACCTGTAAGGCGAATACTGATCTATATGATGCTTGGCGACATCGAGATGGGGTATGTATACTTTATCGATGTCTTGGTTGATCCGATCGACCATTTGAATGATATTGGCTGCAACACCAGCTAGAGAGTCGCCGGCCCTCGTGATGCTGTCGCTTACCAAAGGTATAGTCGAATTGACAGCTTGCTGGATCTCCTTTTGGATATTCATAAACTGTTCCATTCCTTTATTCACTTCAGCCACGATGTCCTCGTCCATCAGCTGCGAGATGTTGTTCAGGGCGTACATCACCTCGTGATCGGGTAGCTAGAATTTTTTTTAATTCAGTATGTTTATTCAATTTTAACACTGATGACACCTAGAAAGTCCCCAGGCCATGCTTTCACATAATGTAGACATTTGATTTTTTACAAATCGTAAGCAGGTTGTTCACTGATGTATGAACAAATTTGAGACTTTGTAAATAATATTTTTCTTTCATTGTAAATTATAAAAAAAATATATATATAGAAAAAAGTTTAAACTTAAATTATATACTTGATTATATACTTCATTCATGATTAATAAACTTCTTTGATGAATTAAGGAGAATTGAAAAAAAGTGAAAAAAAAAACTAAAAGGCCACTTACGATTTTACTAAAAACTACCTAAAAAATAAATAAATCAAACTACTTGTGGTTTATGTATCTACACATCTACATATAAAATACAAAACGAACTATTCAATCATTAGCAAAGGATAGTATGGGATTAGTGAATAAAAAAAAGAGGTATATAGAGGAATTCAACAACTACTCTACGGTGAAAGAAAGTGAGAAAAGATCAACTATTTATTAATAAACATGTAGACATTTAAACAGTGAAGAACAACATTTACTGTTAGGTATGTATTATATGTATATCTGTACCTTCGGGAAGTACCGGTCCAAGTACTGCATTAAAAAAAAATAAACAAACACATTTGTATTTACAACAGTATAGACACAGTCGGAGGTATTAGGATATTTGCATTAAGAAAAAATGTTTAATTTTTTATGTGCACTCGATAAATAAGCAAAGAATAATTAAGTCGTATTTTTTATTTTAGTTTATATGTAAATCATATTTGTAAAAGTTGTAAACTTCCAAATTTTTCACGAGTTTTTATAAATATAGTTAGTTTTGATTGGTTACATAAACTTTATTTTTTGTTTAATACAATAAAGTAAAAATACGATCTAATTATTTTTGCATAAACTATTAAAATATGGAGTAAAAACATTTGATGCAAGGTCCCTATTGGAGAGGTGCCGTTTCCTGCAAAACAGCTACTCTATGGATATTCAACCGGGGGTAGGCAAGTGTAGTATTGTTAAAAACGACACCCCTAGGTTAATACTAAATAAAAAAGAAAAAAGTAAAAAAAAAGAAAAAAAAGCAATATTAAACTCACCTTGTCAAAGTCAACCTTAACAACCATCTTGCTAATGTAGTCGTTTATAATGGTCGTACACTCCTTGGTGCCGCACTTGTTGAGCGTCTGTAATAGATTATGCTTGACCTTGCGCACAAGAATCTCAAGATTGGAGGCATTGTTCCTGAGCTCCTTGGTAATATCGATCATCATATTAAGATCCTTGCGAATGCTCTCCAGGCCGGTGACTATATTATTCAGATTGATGAGGGAAACCGCGTGGCTGGACTCGGCCAGCTGATCCATCACGATCTTGCCGCTCGCGTGGAGTATGTTGTTCAGCTTCTGCTCCAGCTCCTGGTAGTTCTTCTTCAGCAGCATCTCGATCTCGTTCTTGGTGCTGCTCAGATAGAGCTTCACGTCGCCGAGGCTGACCTTGGCGGCCTGGGGCAGCTCCCTGGTGCCGCTCTGCATGTGCTCGTTGGTGACGAAGGCGCAGACGACGCCGAAGAGGAGGATCGTCGCGAAGCAGATGAGGAAGATGCTGAGCATGACCTTGCGGCAGTGGTCGTGCTTCTTGTCGAAGGGCTCGCTGCGGGCGCCGCAGTTGCCGGCGCACCTGCAGCAGCAGAAGAACAGGCCCACGCAGGGGAGGATGGCAGCCAGGAGGAGGCCGGCTACGGCGAGGCCGCCCAGGCCACCGTAGTGGCCGACGATCAGTCTCCATTCTTCAACTGGGTTGGCTATTACGGGCGAGCCGTTCACCAAGCGGATCAAACCTGCAACAAAGTAAGGTTTTAATTGTTAGTTTATGGTTCTTGGAACGTAGTTGCTCGCCTTTATATTTATACGCATGGGTGATCTAAGAATAGGCCGTAGTCACTTAAAACTAATGAAAGTTGATGCATGTTTACTAAGTATTTGTGGTTGGCTAGACAAATTTATTCGAATCGATATATCAATAGCTAGTTTGCCTAAGCCGATTTTTACGACCTTCTTCAAAATAAATTTAAACTTTAAACGATTAGCATACGAATTTGATGTTCTTCTCCACGGGTAATAAAAAAATCATTTGATTAAACAAGTTCCGTAATTTTTTTTTACTTTAAGACAAAATATAAAAATATTTCCGATAATTTATAAGACTTATGTGGTTTATGCCACGCTAAACCTGTTATAATAATTACAAGCAAGCTATAGAAAGACCATAAAGTTCTCCGTACATCTACAACTTTATTAAATATTTTTAACTACCTAACTGGAAATTTAATTAAAAATTTTTATTTTCCTAAGAAAAAAAGAAACTCTAAAAATTTAAAGCAGATTCCACGTGCATTATTCTGATGCTAATAAGTTGCGTACTGAATATCGAATTTAGTTTTACGATCCTTTCCGGAATTCAATACCAACTTACGTAAAACGAAATATTTTTCCTAGCATCTGCGCAACACTTGAAATCGCTCGAACAACCGCTGAAAGCAGAAACTTTCAAAGCCGCCCGTCTAAATCAGCGCTCGAGCAGCGAAAGAAAAAGATAATAAACTCGTAAAGCAAGCTCGGAGCTTGCAAGCACGCCTCGCGCAGCGAACATGAAAAAAGATTAAAGAGCAATCCTAGAGCGTCCTAGCTACGAAAAGAGAGAGAGAGAGAGAGAGAGAGAGAGGGTAAAGAAAATGAAGAGAAAAAAAATTGGGCCGTCGTCGGATATGCGAGGGCGTCGGGCGAGCGTAGGCTTGATGAGGCAATTGGCGAATGAGCGTGCCCCCCACGCTCGCGCGCGCTCAATTACATCGCGCTCTCGATGTAATACAAGACGAGCAAGGCCGTTTTCCATCCGCAGGCACATTCGTCGCTTCCATCTCTCTCGCTTTTTTTTGCTTGGCAAAGTCAGTGCCGCGCGTTTCCGCTGGGATAGACGCCACGCTTGAGTGTTTACGTATTCCGCTCGGATTTTAATGGGGGATTTGGAGGACCGCTTCCTTGTTCACCGGTTGCGGGTGAATTCCTGTTCGTTGGGGATTTTTTAAAAATATTTTTCCTGTAATTGAGGTTTTGAGTGCGCGCGCTTTTTATCATACTTGCATAATCAGCAACTTATTTGGATCGGCGTATTTCTGTTTTATTGAGGAAGTACATCGCGAGAGACGGATGCAGTTATCAGCGCGCTGCATATATACGTATAAACCGTCAATGTTGCTTTACTTTATTTTTCAAACACGAATCTCATTATAACAAACTAAGCCGGCCGAGATTACATTTAAATTATCAAGCAGCAAAATATTTAGCCTTCGCATACTTTTAAGCTAATTAAAAAACAATGTTTCAAAGCAACACCGCACAGTCATAGCAACTTTATATAGCGCGAAATCAAACAATCAGGATTTAGCGACAATCCAAGCCGTCAATACACGCGCCGACGATAGATTACGACTCAATAGAGCGATAGGCAATCTAGCATGTCAGCGTCTGAAGTGGATCACCGGTATATCGCTGCGCTGATTAGAACACTCGGCGCGACTCACGTCCTATTGTCTTCATCTTCGGCGCGCAGCAAAAGGCATGCAGAAGATGGGCAACTGACCGGATGCATAGATAACGCGTCGAAATGAAACGATGATATATACGCGATTCTTGGCAAACGCCGACCCTCGCTACTCTCGTACACACACACGCACAGGCTCGTTCAAGCAGCTGTGTTGTTGCGCAAGGGAGATCGATGCCTCGAATAGACAGGTGCTCGTCCATTGACCGGCTTATACGGGACCTCTCCGCGCGCGCGATATTTCACGGGGCCGCGCAAAACGCTAACGGTACAAAGCCGTTTTTGTGCTTTGTTTCTGGCAAAAGGAAAATACCGCGCACTAAAAGTTACGCACTCGGCATTTAAATATACGCTTTTTAGATAAGGTATATCAGCACGAGATATAAAGCGTCTTCTAAAGAAACGAAACCATTTAAGCGAATCCGTTCTCGCGGATTCAAGGGCTCTCTCCGCCGGTGTTCCCCTCGTCAGTGAAATCACAACCGAAAGTTCAGAGCTCGGGTGTTTAAAAAAAAAATATTCAGACGTCGGCGCGGCGCGGCGAGCTGAAAGAGCGACGCGTGCAGGAGCGTTTTTCCCCCCAGAGCGCGATCCTTGGGGGGGCGTTCGCGTGTATATATACGTATATATAGTCGGGCTAGCGGCGCGTGAAGCGAACAATAAGGAGCGAGGGGCCGCCGCCGCCGCCGCCGTCTCCGTGCGCGCAGCCGTGGGCTCTCAAAGCGTAAAAAAAAGAGCCGAGAGCGCACGTAGCACTACCTACGCGCCGGAAGTGAATCAACCAGCCGGAGGGAGATGCTCTGCTTTTCGCTGCGAATTTTTCCTCGGGTTTCAATGCCAGGAGCGGTGAAAGAGTCGTATGATACAGGACCGGCGGAATATCGGACAAAACAGAGGGAAAGAGGAGCGATGAATCAGAGCTGGCCCCGGCGAGCGAGCGAAGAGTTAAAGAAAGCCGTTAAGCGGCGGTTTAGGAGGCTTTCGTATATTAAGTATAGGAGAGCGGAGAGTCTCTCCCCGGGTGTGCTCGCACACGCACGTATATATAGACGAGGAGCGCCGAAAGCGGGTCACGGAACTCGATTGTATGAATGTGTGCGCGCGAGCGCGGGGGATCAACAAAAAATAAGAGCTGGAAGAGAAAGAGAGGGAGGGAGATGCGCTTGGGACGTGCACGCGCGGAGAAACGGAGGAAAGGCTTTGCGAGCGCGACGCGACGGCATGATTTCTCGGCTTTCCTGGAACCAGCAGCGACGGATGCTGCTGAGGATGAGGATGATTATTTTCCGATGTTTGAGAGCTGAGGAGAAAATAGGCGATATGACCGATCGTTGGTTCATCAGTGAGTGGTCGTGACGAGGTCCAGTTGTAACGCTTTCGACCTTTTTGTGGATCGACGCTCTTCAGAGATTGAGTTCGATCGATAGAGTGTCAGCTTTCTTAGAACGGTTTATACTTTTGCGTGTTGAGTTTCTTAAAGCATATTTTTATGGCAATCTTTTTTTATTTTGAGATAATTTTTAAGAAAAGTCGTAAAAATCTTAGCGATTGCAGTATAATTTAGATTTAAAGTCTAGACAATTTATTACAGAGAAAAAGAAGTCTAAGTGCAACCTTACATACAAATCTTGCGCACAAACATTAATTATCTATCAATCACGAATCCAGATCATAATAGGTCGTTTGAACCCAAGAAAAGGTTTCCCAAGCAAGGATAAGCTCACACAGGCAAGTGCAGCAGGCAGCGGCAGGTCTAACGGCGCGCGCTCGCTGCACGGTGCATCGCCTTTTTTCCTTCCCTTTCTCGCGCCTAGTTCCCTCAACTTGGCCTTTCAGCGGACGTGCACAGCGCGAGGAACATGGCGGCTGCCAGGCGCGTTTCCATTTCCTCGCTGGCTACCCTCCGCACGCGTGTGCACCTCTTTTACAGTGTGGCTTGTTTCTCGAGCTTGAAACTTTACGACTTTTGTAACGGTTAAGACGCGAGCTTATATTAAATTCCCGGATCTTCGAAGCTTAATGTGAATTGCTCGATGTGAATCATCGATCGCAGCTCCGGTTATTCCACGCTTAAATAGGCCTTTCCTTTTTATGTATCCGATCGCCGAGAATTACAAGGAAGTATTATTATAAATGATTCACGCAATTGAATTGGAACATTGTTTAATTGCGTAATTTGATTATTAAATTTCGGACTGATTAAATATTTTTTACTTCGTGTGTGCGCATATTTTTAAATGGATAACATTATTTTATTGGATGCGTAAGTACAAACATTGCATCTCGAGTTATTCATATTATAATCTTCTGATTATCAAAGCTCTGTATCTACACACAAAGTAGTTCAGCAGCTCATGTACGAAGAAATCTAAAAATGGATTTGCGAGAAATATCCGATAAATGTGAAAACGATCATATTAAATTTTATTAGGAAAGTATAAATATTAACGAAACAATTTTTGTATAAGTATTGAAAATAGTGATTCTAACTCTAAAATCATTGAATTTAATTCAGCAAGATAAGAAAGTTATAAATGTATTAAATTTTTTCTCGATTTTTTTATTAATAGAAACTATTAATTAGTTTACGGAAACATCTATTTTGTATAACAAGAGTGTGAAAATTACAGTTTTTAACGATAACGCCAATACTCATGAAATTTTTTACATATAAAAACTGACAGGTATTCAAAATTATATTTTCGGATAATTTGTTGATATTAATTTGATGTACCAATATTGAAAACAAAAACGTGACTATACAGAATTTTTAAAAAAAATTGAAAATTTAATTTAAAAAATCTATAACAAATGTTGTATGTGCAGTGGCAGAAGAAAATTTCTTTAGAATGTTTTTGAAATCCTGCAATATGAGTCAACATGTCAAATGTATTACCCAATGTTAAAATGTTTGAAATAATATCGTCTTTGATTAATGTTCCTTTTATTAAAGCATTAAAGAAAATTATAAAAATACTTTTTTAATAACTATTCTAAAAGCGTTTGTTGTCTTAAGTAAGATTTGAGAGCTTAGTTACAAGATACAATTTTCATTTTAAGCACAAAGAAAGGGGCGAAAGCTATAATCATGATAAAAATAGAGAAACTTAAGAATTAAGATTCATATTCCTCAAAGCTACGACCATAAAATAGCACATATTAAGCAAAAATGTTGTAACCACCAGTTCAAAAACAGTAATTAAATTTTAAGCCCACACTAATTCTCAAAATAAAGACCACAGCAGCACATTCCTCCCGAGCGGTCAACAGAACCTAAGCACTCCCACTTAGAATTTTCTAAAGAGCAGGAAAGCCAGAGCGGCGAGACGACATTTAAAGATTGAAACACTTGTCAAGTGAAGTATATATTTATCCGTGGTGCGTGAGTGCATGTTGTCCGCATATGTGGACGGTGAATGTGTGTATAGCCAACGAGCCAGAGCGCGGCATAGCAGGGCGCAGCTGCTGCTTTCATTGTGCTGGAGCTCGCGCGCGCCGCGGAGAGCGACAAAGACGGAGTCGGAGCCAGTGCATGGATCCCGCGCAGCTGTGAATAAATTCACGGGCTCGGGAGAGAGAAGGTTGATTCTTTCGCCGAATCGCGCGATGAATATTGCATTGGACGTGAGGCTTATTCGAGGGAGTCCTACGATGATTCATTCTTAAAGAGTGGGCTTGCTGCTTGTAAGGATGCGGCGACGACGCTTTTCAGACGATTTGACGCACTGTTCGGCTTGTTCCGGACTATTTGCAAGATCGTAAGGAAAGTGATTGTTGGAGGAGGCTTAATAAGGCGTGGTGTATCGAGCCAATTTGGCTTTCGGTTAATGCAAATATTAATAATTTGAATGCGGATATATAT
>JAPYZB010000001.1:0-87082 GCA_030522745.1 Eupelmus kiefferi | reverse complement strand
TCCACAGCCAACATATCCAAGAAAGCACGTGCCCGTCTCCGTGACCGACGACACGCAGAGTCCCGCCATCCATCCACATCCTCAACGTCAGCGCCCCGCACACAGCCGGCTAGCTCTTCCCACTTAGCAGTCACAAGCCGCAGCACGCGCTTGCCGCAGAGAGTTCATTCCCCGAAACGTACAATGTGCACACAGCTCGCGTACGAAATTTTCGTCTGCAGCGCGCGCGTCACAGCAAGAGGCCCCTCTTTCTCTCATCGGCGAATAAAAATCTGGCACAGCCGCGATCGCTTTCCATACATCCCGGCGCGGCTGCGGCTTGTGGGTGGTGGACGATCACAGAGCGAGCGAGCGCGCATAAGTAGCAGTAGGGGGCAAGCGCGCGCGCAGAAGAAGCGCGCCAGCCGTGTATAGAGCGGCTGCATATGTCTCGTGTACTCCAGTCGGACGCCGCGGCCCGATCAGTCTGCAGCCCCGCGCGACAGCGCGATCACGCGCCCGAGACTGCTCTCTGCTCTCTCTCGCACAACAGAGACTGAGTTTATTAATTCTGAAGGAGAATAGAAGAAGACATTTGACGAGTGGAGCCTTCGTTTCGAGTTATCGTTAGTGAAGACGCAGTTAACTCAGTGCAATATTGTATAAAAGGAGAGCTTCGGCTAGTGGAATCGGCGAGTTTTCGGTGCGCCAGAAGTGCAGTGGAACGCGCGGCGCTCTCACGAGCGAAGGTCGCAGCGCAGCGAGGCGTTTTTCGCGTGCACGAGATATTTCGATGGGACGAGCGTATAGTAAGAGACAGTCTGCGCGCTGAGAGAATGCTGACCAGTGGGACGAGCCGTCGAGTCGAGAATTCGACGGGTAAACAGAGCCGAGCCCGCCGAGCTTTTCTATATCTTTCCGAGGCGAAAGAGCGCGCCTCGGCGATAATACTCCTTTCTGGAATATTCAAATGTTCCTAATCTTCTAAAACGTGGCTGGTATTACGAGAGAACGGAGAGAAGCCGATAAAGTTGATGCGCTGTCAAAAATCGCGAGTGCCTCGTGGTTTGATAAAGAGAAACAAAAACGAAGAAATATAATACAGAGAGAAAAAAGTGTCCTCGAGGCGTGCCAGAAGAAGAGAAGGAGAAAGCCAGAGAGAGAAAGTGAAGAAGAGGAACCGATCGCTTATCAAGCGGTAAATAATCGGCCGAGCGGAATTTCGAGCCTGCCGCCTGCCTGGAATGCAAATGCGCCTCTCATACGTATACACTTTCCAGCGACGCTGAGGCATTGAAGAATTAAGGACGGCGGAGCGAGCGAATTTTTTCGATTTGAAGAAAAATAAGCATAAGCGACGCCGAGCGGGACGAGTTTGTTTGGAGCTCTCGAGGTTGCGCCATAAATTTCGAGTCGTTAATTTCTGAGGAGAGCGAGCTCTTTTTTAACCGCGCACATCGGCTTCGCCCAAGCCGATCGAAAGAACAAATTGTGTATCCTTGAGAGTGCAAAAGTGAGTCAAAATGCAGGACATAACTTGTGAGCGGGTGATCCCGAAGATAGTCTACACGCGCGCGAGCTTCTGCGATGAAGAACTCGACGCCGAGACGAACAATAACAGTAGCAGTCAGATCAACAACAACTGCGAGTCGAAGAAGCTGACTGGCCACTGCGGTCATTTATCACGTCAGAAGAAGATAGCGAGGAGTCGAGTCAGGCGAAATTCGCGCAGGCTGACGCTGGACGCGGCGAGTTGTCGACGATCTTCGTCCTCGTCCCGGAGTCCGTCGCCGATTTGTCCTGCGCCGAGGAACCAGCGGAACACTGACGTCGCAGAGGATGAGCAGGCTAAAAATTTGAGGAATTGTGGTGATGCTCCGGGTTATAGGCAATATTTGGAGCTGCTCGATGTGCCACAGTATATTGGGAATAATGTGGAGTGGAGCGAGCCCAGCGGCGATGATCTCAGCTCAGAGTGGGACTCGGATCAGAGCTTTAAGGGGGAGAAGATTACGGATGACGAGGAGATCGAGAACAGGCCGGTGGTCGTTAAGGTGGGCATCTTGGAGTTTTTGTGCGGAAGGGATGATTAGTGCGATTGTTAAGTAGGGATTGGTTGTTTTTGTAGGCGTTAGAGTTGTAGTTGTCAATTTTTATGACGCAAACGCTGAACAGTTTTATTTCTGGTGTCGATTCTTATCTTCCGTGTAGAGGAAATTGCGAAAGCGTTTCGGTTAAAAGGCAACTTTGAACTTAAAAGAAATCTTTATCGCGGAAAGTAAAGATAAATTTTGAAGTTATCAGTCCATTAAGTTTGTTATCTACTGGTGAAACAGATAAATTCTAAGAGATTAAAGTCTAATATTTAGGATGCTCTTGAAAAAAAAGGAATTTCGTTGTAGAAACCTGTTTATCTACTGACTTTCGATAAACTCGTTATGATGAATTGAGACAAGTTTTTCTGGCGTGTGAGAAATCATTATCGAAAATTTCCACCGATCCCGCCTAAGCTTTTAAAATTGTGTAAAAGAAACTTACACCTGTTATAAATCCATAAAATTCTGTGAGGCATAAACTCATAAAAAAAATTGTCGAACACCAACTAATCCAATCGTATTTTTTATGCTGTTACAGACTTCAGGATGGAGGAAATTAAGGAACATAGTTCATTGGACGCCGTTCTTCCAAACGTACAAAAAGCAACGATACCCATGGGTAAGTTACAAACCAATTCAATTCTATCTTCATTATGCATCCTCAACAAAGTTTCTCCAAATACAAAATTTTCCAAACACCGTAGACCAATAATAAATCACTCACCTCCTCCCATACTCTTTTCCCATTCTTCACCCAGCTAATTCCTCCTACCATCATCTCTCAACGCAAGCTTACCCAATAATCCTCAAACTGAACTAACCAAGCTCATCTCATGTCTAGGTCCAACTTGCTGGTCACCAAGGTAACTTTCGGGCTGGCCCGATGCCCGGCACGATCCTGAAGAAGCTCTGCCCTCAGGAGGAGGCCTGCTTCCGGTTGCTGATGCACGACGTGCTCAGGCCCTACGTGCCTGAGTACAAGGGCGTGCTCGACGTCAGGGAGTGCGAGGTAAGAGAGGCGTTGTCTTAGACGTGATTGGAATTCCGAATTAGTCGGATGGTCTAGCTGGACACACGAGGGTTCAAGGCTGCGTGTGAGACGAGCATGTAAGAACGCGCGTGCAAATGGGAATGGCTAACGAGCGCTTAATTGATGGCTTTGCAGTGTCGTTAGCGTCCTTGTAGTCTCGGAAGTCGTTCTGTTGTTTAATTATTTTCTGTTGAAACGTTTAGTGGTGAAAGATCAAAATTTTAAAGTTGATGAATGCTTTTGAGAACGTTAGAAAAGAGTGTCACAGCCGCAACGATAGACCCTCCTTCCAAAAGATCATGCAAAGTAAAGCAACTTACGGTTTTTCTTATTGACAATTTCCAGGAGCGAGTGAAAACGGAAACGAACAATCTGGCCGAGGTGGCGAACAACAAAGAATCGTCCAACGAAAAGGAGGAGATCGAGAAGGGCACGATAGTAGCCTCGTACTTGCAGCTCCAGGATCTCCTGGGCGAGTTCGAGCAGCCCTGCGTGATGGACTGCAAAGTTGGAGTCAGGACCTACCTCGAGACCGAGCTTGCCAAGGCCAAGGAGCGACCAAAGGTATGGATTAGTTTATTGGACTTTTTCTCATTTGAGACGAGACATTTTCATTTCAATTACTCACAATTTTTCACAAGAGAAAACGGTTTATTAAAAGGTACTATATTTTCTACTAGCGGAGGAGCATAATAGTCATAAAATAAGAGGAAAATTCGTATTACTTTTCTGTTTTAAAATTTTGCTAACATTGTCAGTAAAGAGAATAGTATCTTTTGGTAAATCGTTTTCTTCGCATACATCATTTAAAAGCACAACAAAAAATTCGACCTGTCATTGATGTTTTTCTTTTAACGTGACGTACTTCCTGTTACAATTTCGACACGCTGTTAGAGGTGGATAATTAAAGCACAATAAAAATAAAACGTGTCGGTGCATTAAGTAACCTTCTCGTTTTTCTAAGAGCCATTGTCTTCTGCACGCCTTGTGTAATTTCAGCAAGAATGAAACCATCAAAAAATACAAAATAAAAGGATGTTTTGATCAGAAACAACTACTTAGCAGAAATTAAAAAAACTTGTCTTGTACTGTAATTTTAGCCATAATTACACTTAAACGTGTTATCGCGCGGAGATAACTTATTTAAAACGGATAATACAAAAAAAGAAACAGAACACTTTGATTTGCCTTCACTGATCAAACTACTACGTAGCATTTTCTTATCAGAGGGATTGTAAGTCCAACGGAAAATCTGTTCTGGGTACAACCGAACTTTCGACTCTGTCAGTGATGATTTTTGCATGAGCACGTAATTTCTGAAGCTCGATCAATTATATTCTCTTAACCAAGTTTTCCTTTTCGAAGACATTCGAGCTAATTGTTTCGTGCTTATTCAACCGGGAAATCGATCTATTTGCCTCCGTTAGAGTCGAGCTAAACGAGTGAATCTTTGAAAGGGAATTCCAAAAAACGTCAGCAAAGACGACGAGCTCTTTAAATGAGCTTCTTTGCACAGCTGCGCACGATTATTGTGAAGGAGCAGAAAAATAGGTCGATGAGAAAATGAGAGGGAGGGAAGGGGAGAGATTCACAAGCTTAAAATTTTATATTTGAAGTGTCTTTATAGTAATATTGACGATAAATAATGGATATAATTATATACTCCTATAATACCGAGATAAGCTTCGTACGTTAATCTAAAAATTATTATACAAAGTTTCATTTCGGTTTGTTTTTATTACAATTTTTCTTCTGCTAAAAGCCTTGTGATGGTTCAGTGATTATTAACAAAAAAAATCTCACTACGTAACACACGTGTATTTCTCCACAATACAAACACACGTTTTATTATCTCCGCTCGCTCATATCATCAGCAATAATCCGTCTACACACCCATAACTTAACTATTGGTCAAAGTCTATTCTTCAGTTTTACCCAATCAAAATCAACCAACGCTCTTCCTCTCAAACACACCAATTAATTTTCCTTCTCTCTTTTTCAATTCCAGCTGCGCAAAGACATGTACGAGAAAATGGTGCAGGTGGATCCGGGCGCGCCGAGCGCCGAGGAGCGCAGGCTGCAGGGCGTGACGAAGCCAAGGTACATGGTCTGGCGCGAGACGATATCGAGCACGGCGACCCTGGGCTTCCGCGTCGAGGGCATGAAGCTGGCGCGCGGCGGCAGCTCCAAGGACTTCAAGACGACGAGGACGAGGGAGCAGGTACGCTGATACACGATACGTTCTTTTGTCTTGAGCACACGAGCAGTTTGTTTTTTTTTAATGGTATAGAATAAAGATAGGGAGGTAGTAAAGTTTGGTCTTGTACTCTGGTTGGAGTTTGGCGGCTTGTCAGTATTTTATGGCGGGCGGATTTAGATAATTATAAATAAATTAATGATTTTATCGTACGCTGACTGAAATTACTTTCCGTTTGGAAAGAAAATATGCTTGTGAAAATATACGGTTCGAAATAAAATTTTACTTTACGATCTAAACAAAGGTAAATTGCCTTATCCGCTGCGGTCACACTCTGATTGTAGTGCCACGCGGTTATGTAAAGGTTAAAGCGATCATTTCAATTGTATCAATATGAGAATTACCTAGTTTCCCAGTAAAATTGGCTAAATGGAAATAATAGCTTTTTTCGAACCGAAACGAATCGCTCAATTCTCTTTTCGCAGAATGATTATGTTTAAGTAATACAATACGCGAAGATTATTGTAATTTGCTTTAAAATAGATCATATTCATAAAAAGGATTTAATTTTTGAAAACTTTTTGCTTTTGTTCGCATAATTTCGAGATTCGAGCCAATTAGAGTATTTAAAATTGCAAATTGCCGACACTTCATTAAGATATACACGTGCAAGGACTTACCTGACGCGCTAAGTCAATTTACTTATCTTCTCGCCTAAAAATGTGCGCACATGCCGTCAAGATAATACAATAACCATTGAATAATTCGTTAATTTTCCGACACCCTCCCTCTCTGGTCCCATCCCAATCGATCCAATGATTCACTCCGCCAGTGTCCAAATTTAACTTTGAAAAACAAAATATTTACCTTTGATCAAAAACAAACACCGCTCTCAATGTTAAGCCAACACCCCATCTCCTCTCTCTCTCTCTCTCTAAACTAATTAATGAAAAAAAAACTTTCTGTCAATTTCCAGGTAATGGAAGCCCTGCGACGCTTCATCGACGGCTACCCGCACGCGGTGCCCAAGTACCTGCAGCGACTAAAAGCCATCCGTGCCACCCTCAAAGCCTCACCGTTCTTCGCCACACACGAGGTGGTCGGCTCGTCCCTCCTCTTTGTCCACGACGCCAAAAACGCGGGCGTTTGGATGATCGACTTCGCGAAGACGCTGCCGCTGCCCCAGCACCTGCCGCGCATCAGGCACGACGCCGAGTGGCAGGTCGGCAACCACGAGGACGGCTACCTCATCGGTGTTAATAATCTCATCGACATTTTTGAGGAGATCAAGGAGTGCGACGCTAACGCGCCGGTGACGTAGTGATCGATCAAGCGAGTTATAGGAGAGAGAGACACAATCGAGAGTGTGCGTCGCGTGTCCGAGAGGCTGTTTTCGACGAGGCACTTGTTGAATTCGAATGATTTACGGGGAGAGGCGAATACGTACGAAACGAGGTCTGATAGCCTTGTGGATATATATCTGCCCATCGCGCAGTGGGTTGAAGTACGGACTAGGTTTTTTATTTTTAGTAAACTTTTCGGCTGGCGCGAAATATGGATACTGCGTTAGAGTGCAGAGATTTAGAAAAGATGAAGAAGTGACGGATCTTACTTTGTTAAGTAAGATTTACCGATTGACGAATAATATTTCGATATTCATTTGAATTCAATGAGAGTTCTTTTAGAGAGCTGAATTATCGTATTTGCGTTAGAAGTTGGACATGAGCATTTGTATATAAACATTCAAAGAAGTATCAGAAAACGTGCAACACAAATTCGATACTGCAAAGCACGTAACTAGGATGCTGTGGTTTCGAATGATAAACCATAATTTATAAAAGCAAAATTATTCTGACTCAATTTTGAAGAGGAAAGTGTTTTGTTCATGATACTTTTACCACGTATATAAATATAATATCGCGTTGCGAGTGTAGCGAAGAATGATTATTTTGTCTTGTATGATTGGTTTTATTAGATCTTTCATCGTTATTAAGTGATGTGGCTGAACTTTTAGACGAGCTTCAAATTATTTCAAGAATCTCAAAAATAACTAATTTTTTAAGTACAGATATTGATGGAATTTTAGAGATAAAGACATTCTTGATTTATTTTGCAAAAAGATTTTAATGTCTTTTAAAAGTCATCTCACCAAATAAATTGAAAATGAAATTATGATTCATAGAGGCTTAATTCAAATTTCATCTTTGAAATTTTGACAATGTCTGTTTCGTAACTGTAATATACTTAATAATTCTGTTAAATATTCTATTTAAACTGAATGCACGCTTTTAATTACGCTTTAAACATTTTTCTGTTAAGCGGTTGGAATGTGTGCATCTAATAGTTTCTATAAGACTATTTGTAACTAAAAATTAATTTTTGCTATCGGCTGTAAATATGTTTTTTAGTATTGAATAGCTTTGTATTCTATCTAATCAGATATCAGTTTCATAAGATAATTTAAAAAAACTAATTATAAAGAATGATAGATTTTGTTAAATATTTTAATTGATTATTTTTAACCATGAAAGTAGAAAAGAAATTACAATCTTATCAATTAAAGAAAGAGTAATTTTCAAAGATGATTACTCTAATATTCAAACGAATAATTTTACAAAAAAAAAACAATTTTTTTGCTACTTTTATTATTTAATTTATTCGCAGTGCTGTTACAAAAGTATTTTTTGATGCTCATGTCCGGCTCAATAGCGCAAAATGCATAGCGCTTATTAAAATCTTCGATACATTTTTCTTCACAGAAAAAATCCTAATTGTGAACTACGAAGAATAGAGCGCGTTTATTCTTTTTTAACTATACGAAACATACCAAAGATACGGCAGCGATTTTTTTTCGTCGCCGTCTAGAGAATGAAAGTGTAGCTAGATGTTTTTTATTAGCTTAGCAAAGGAAATTTTTGTAGGATTAAGTTTTAAATTAATTTAAAATATTGAATTGTCCGAAAGTAACTTTTTATTTATATATTTGAATTAGAAATATTGCAGGAACCCCTCAATATGCGAGTGCCTTTGTATTTAAACCATATTTCCTCACAATTTTTTTCTGTATTCAAGTGCATTTGTAAATAGTTCACATACTTTCAGATTAGCATTTCCTTCATCATTCACACTCGATAAAATTATATTATTTAAATCGCTATAATTTCAATAAATATATTTATTGAAATTACAGGAATTTTACAAGAAATTTGAATAATAAATAATAAATGTAAACGAAAAATGTATTTCAACTCTGAAATGTAACGTTAAATTTTTTATATAATTATCAAATAAATTAATGCGTTGTTAAATTTTCTATGAACATCTGTTGTTTGATAGGCTAAAAATAATTTAAACGAAATTTATTTACACACTTTTTTGTCAAATAAAAATCACTGATATTTAATGCAATAAAAAATATCAAAAGTTAATTTACAGACAATAATTTTAAGTTTTTTTCTACATTTTCCTATTCTAAAATTAATCCTTATATATCGCAAAATTTTATTCTTGTTTCCTTTGCCTTTTATCATTTATTACAACTTTCCATATGCTAAAACGGCCAAGGAATACAAAAAACCTTATGTATATATAATATATATAAAAATTTTTTTTTGATTTTTTTTAAATAATTTACAAGAACGAGGTTTTTGAAATCATCGGCACAAATATTTATATATATATATTTTAAATTGAAACTATCCATCATAACTTTTTATTCATACAATTAATTATTAACACAGTTTAGGATCTCGAAATCATCGAGATTTGTCCATGTATCCTAAATTGTATCGAAATGTTGCACGCATTTTTACGTGCGCATTCCGTTCACTTTCACAAAGTTTTCGTCATAAGTCACACACCGACACTGCACATGTACTTCAGGAAATTAATACTGGTGTCAGTTCGTCAGCAAGTACTAAGCACACAAACTCTATATACATTGAAAGAATAGTTATCAACGTTGACGAAAAGTTCAGCCGTGGATCAAAGATAAGATTCATTTGTTTTCTTTAAAAATTGGTGATAAATGGAGATAATTTTATATTTTGTTTGTATCATTTAAAACATCTAAATTATTTTTTGCAACAATGATTTTTTTAAATATATGTCTACTTAAAAGTATATTTTACTTATCTTAGCCAAATGTAAGATTAAATTAAAATTTACAAATATATAAAACTTTAAGATTCTTTAGAATATTGAATTCCACCAAAGTCTTTTATTATTTGTTATCAAAATAAAATTTTACGTTCATCTTATCAAATTTATCATTTCTTTAATCCAACGAAATAAACTATGTATGTCAACATTCAATTAATTAATCGTAACATTTCTAAAAAATTCTTTTCTTCATCACTGCGTTCCTCCAAACGGACTATTCTTGGCATTTTGGATTTGCTGTTGCTGTCCAGTCTGCTGACTTCCTTGCGGCTGTTGCTGTTGCTGCTGAATAACAACGTTCGACTGACTGGTCTGTGTTATCGTTGTGGGTGCTATCACCCTAGCGTATACCGCCGGACCCGTTGTTTTTAAACCTGCAGCAGTCGGAATCACCTTCAGACCATGTAGCGTCTTGATGTTGAGTAACTGACTGGGTAGAATTATGGGCTGCTGCTGGCCTGATTGATTAGTTGCAGTTGTCTGTTTTCCAAGAACGACGTTACCTCCCGCGCTTACATTTACCCCAACGCTCTTGCCACCACCGCTACTGGCGAGTACGATGGGCTTACCCGCTAACTGGGCTGTTACCATACGAACCGTCTGCTGAGCGCCAGTCTGCTGCTGAGACTGTGACGACTGCTGGCTTTGAGGAGATTGAGACACGATTATCTTGGATTGACCTGCGGATGTTTGAGTTTGTGTCACCACCTGAAAAATATATATTATTAATTTATAGATCTATCCAAACTAATATTCTTTTCTATTTTCATTATTCGCTTTTGAAGGCTATCTTTTTGTGGCTATCATTAATATATACTATTTTATTTATCGAAGAACATTTTTTAATATATAAAATAATCATTTTAATACATTTAATTTTAATATTTTAGTACAATAAAAAAAAAATTACCTGATACTGCGTCTGAATAACCTTGTTGCCCTGCCTTGCCAGTTGATTAGCATGCGCCGCGGTAGTTGCCAACTTAAGTCCTTTTTGTGCTAGCAAACTTTCCACGGATATCAACTGGCCTGTACCAGTACTCGTCAATACTTTTGCCAAGACCTTCTGTTGCTGTTGTTGTTGCTGCTGTTGCTGCTGCTGAGGCGACTGTTGGATCTGCACAGCGATGGGCTTGCCACCGATCTGGGCGATTATTCTCTGCATCCCGGAGCTTTGAAGTGCCTGCTGTTGTTGCTGCGTAGCTGCAACGACACGTTGCTGGACCTGGGACTGAGTCTGCTGAGTTTGGGCCGTAGCCTGCGAGGTCGATGCAGAAGGCGTTTGTTTGATAAAAATAGTTTGACCTTGCAGTCCGTGACCCGTAAGCAAAGACTTTATCTGTCCGGGACTCACTGTTTAAAAAAAACATGTAGTTTTTAAATGTTGGTTCGAAATTTGTTCGAGTTTTAAAAGCACATTCGTTATATTAAGCTTACCTAATTTGATTTGCGAGGCGAGTAACGTCTTTCCAGGTAAGACATGTTGCTGCTGTTGTTGCTTCAGATTCGATGTCTGTAATATACTTTTTCCAGCTTGCGTGCTTAACAACGTCTGTTGAGCTTGTTGCGCCTGGCTCTGCAACAATTTCGTACCTGTAGGAAATATCGTTGCAACGCTCGTTGTCGATGTCGCCGAGACCGGTTGCGCCGACTGCAGTACAGAGTGGCCCGACAGTCGTATCGTTTGCAGGCCCGCAGAAGTGGATACTTGGATCTGGTGATGAGGAAAATGTTGCTGGTTGGATTGCAGTAAGCTCTGAGCGCCGGTGGATTTCACTACAGCGACTGGTTTAACATTCATGTTGGTGCCTACTTTTTTGACGGTTGGAAGGGTCGACGCTATATTCGTCATGGCGTTTACTTCTACGACAATAAAATAGAAGAAGTTAGAAATTCGAAATGATCTCTTACTATTTTTATTAATAAAATATCATAAAATATATTTTTTACCTCTAGTCGTAGTCATCGTCAACACTGGCTTGGGATCGACGATCGTCGACATCACCGTTACCGGACACTCTTTTTCGACTGGAGGTATCGAGGTGGCGGTGTGTGTTAAGCTAGAGACGATTGAGGGCAGTGTCGTCGGCGCCGTTGAGCTTACGTTGCTGCTTAGCAGTGTTTGCCCGCCTATACTACTTGTCGATACCATAACCGGTGTCGACGTTGTCACTGCGACATTCGTGATAGTTGTGGCAGGATGACTAGCAGCCGGGACGGTTATGGTTATCGGGGTAGTTGTCGTTGTAGGTACTACAAGCGAAATCTGAGACAGTTGTTGCGATTGTTGTTGCTGTTGTTGTTGCTGCTGAACAATAGACGAGATAGACGACAATTGATCGACAGTGGAGACAGGTTGATCTATTACGTTTATGACCTTCTCTTCCAGTTTTTTCGCTTGCTCTTTCCTACAAAATTAATACAGACATTTTCAATGTTAAATCCAAAATTAATTGCACATATTTTCCATTAGTTGCAGTTTCTATAATAAATGACTTGTAATAATTTTTTTATCTATGTTTTTATTAAATTACGCTAAATTTTAAGTTTTAATACCTAGTAGCAGCAGGAGTATTTTGAGCAGCAGTTTTCTTCTCCTTTTTCGGAGTTGCTTCCTTTGCAGCTGCAGACGCTTGTTCCTTTGCATTCGCTGCTTTTTGGTTTTGCTGTGCCTTACTCCTCGACGATCCACTCGAGCTCTTTTTATTTTTAGGTACACCTTGAAGTTGTTGATGAAACAATTCTAAAAGAATAAAAGATTATATTATAACTTTAATATAATATTGAGAAATAGTAAAGTCAAATAGTCATTTTATAAAATAAAATTAAATTAGGTATTATTATTTTACAAATTAAAATTTTAAATTTGCTAACCAAATTCTGACTCGGATCTTGCCCGATGCAAATAAAGCCACTCTTTCCTCTTTGGATAGTATCTCACGCAAGGATCATTCTCGTAATGCAGTCGATCCAATGCTCCCGAAACGACTGAATTAAGATTGCCTTCCTTGTCATTGTTGAAGATGTCCTCTTGGATGTATTGCGAGTCCTTAAGCAACTGGCAAATGTCAGCACGCGTGCCTTCGCCATTAGGTAAACGGGCGGTTGCATCGCGCACCAAAGCTAGGATCGTTACGAAGTTAGGACGATCAGGAACAAGAAGCGAATGGCCCCGAGCCTTCGTCAAACCTGAACCTAATTGATTGGCAAATGTTAATTAATGATGTTTCAGATAGCAGATATAGTCTAATGTTTTTTCCTAACAATTACATTTATAATTACTGTTACTGTTATTTATTTGTTAGACTGTCGAAATTTCAAGTGCTTTATATCTCTTAAAAAGTCTCAAAATTTTGTATCTGCATTTTATATACGACATGTATAAAGTCCCAATCAGTTTGAGACTATAGTTTACTTAAATTACATTACTTAAATTTTATAGTTGACTTTTTTTTACAAATTCTTACCTGCATTATGTTGATAGATACCCTTGACAGGACCTACAACTGACGAATACCCGTGCATTCTATATGTAAAAGCCTTGTGAGGTGCAGCATAACGCATACGTTCTTGTCTACGGAACTCCTCGCGCTCTTCGGCAGTCGAAGGCCTCACCTTCCAGTCGGTTGGACAAAGCGCTTTGGGTGGTTCCCATTCGGGTGAGCTCGGCGTCATGCCGTCTATTACCAAACTGTCCGTCACTGCTGCAGGGTCCGCAGAAGCACCAAGAATATCCAGATTATTGGAGGCGAGTAAGCTAACTTGCTGTTGCTGGGTCTGCTGTAATTGTTTGGAGAAGGATGGCAACGGAGTCAAAAGTTTCGGCGCTACGAGCGAATCTCTATAAAAATAATTTAAAAATTTGTAATTTTGTAATTTTAAAGAGTATAGACATACTAATATTAATAGGATTTCAAAATCTTACTTGTAAAGTAAAAATTTGGTACAAAGCATAGATAAACGAACGTCAGAATCCCTTCCAGCACCAATCCAAGCGTAAACTCCTCGTCCTTTATTTTCGAGATAAGGTACAAGTTCTTGATCACCATCTAGCATCTGATCCTGTGGATAAACTAATTCTCCAGCTAGAAAACCTAACGCTAGAGGTACTAAACCCGGCCATGAAGGAACCAAGGAATACCTGTGAAGTACATAATATAAAAATTTAGTAAAAATAATTTTGAAGAGTAATAAATTATTATTAATTCTCGATCCAAGTAAACTTGAAAAAACATAAATAGAAACAATACCAATCATTTAAAGGAGATATTGGATTATCCTGCCATAACATTACAGCATCTTTCATTTCACTTCGATTCATTCGATATTCTCCTTTAGATAGAAAAGCATCTCTTAACAACGAGAAAAAACAAGCATGCGTTTCTTGCATCAATTCGTCGCCGTTCATCACAATGTCTTCTACAATTGATTCAGTCATATCTTTTTCTGGTATGGTAATAACATTCCCATCTTCGCATCTAAAATTTATAGGATATTATAATATAATGTATACAGATTTATTAACAATAGGTAAACACATTTAACAATAATTACTTTACAATTAGATTTAAACTGTATATTTTAATAATTATCTCAAACACTACTTACTTAACATCTGCGAGAATATCTATACCATCGTCCAATTGAATCGGCAACTGCATCATGTCAATACTATCTAAATCTAATTCTTTCTTATCAATTTCTTCTTCAATCTCCACAGGAATGGACACTGAGATCGGAATCTCTTCACCTACAATTATATTGTTTTCCACCTTGATGTCTGATTCAAATTCCATGTCTTCAATCTTTTCTTTGATGTCTGCAGCAGAAATCGGAGATGACATCTCATTATGAGATTCCGGACCTCTGCAAGAAATTAAAAAAATTTGTTAATTATTTTAAGATTTATGTTTTATTAAAAATTTATTTTTCTTCAACATTCAATAGTTTTAGCCTAAAAACTCTACTACAAAAAAAAGAGAGGAAAAAAAGTGAAAATAATACATACTCTTCCATAATCGTGGGCGGCGGTTGAGCAGCGGGTGGCTCGATTTCATACTTTTGCTCAATGGTTTCGATCGGCTCGTGTTTAATGAGGCTTGGTTCGAGTTTAATGACAATGTTCGGCTCTGGTTCTGGCTCCGGTTCTGGATCCTCTTCATCGTCAGCCGCTAACAAGCACTCAGGAGGCTTATGATCGGGTTGCTCTATCACGCTGTGCTTCAGGTCATCGGTGCTGTGAAGCGAGTAGTCGCCGCTCGTGTGGCTGTTGGTGTCGCTCTCGAGTTTGACCGTTGTACTCATTCTGAGTGACGTCGGTAGTTGCTGAAGTTGCTGCTGCACTTGCTGTGGTTGAGGTTGCGGTTGCGATTGTGATTGCAGCTGTTGTTGCAGTTGTGATTGTAGCTGTGATTGCAGTTGTGACTGTAGCTGCGATTGCAGTTGTGATTGCAGTTGTGATTGCAGATGTGATTGCAATTGAGGTTGCGATTGTGGTTGCTGTTGAGGTTGTGGCTGAGGTTGTGGTTGTGGTTGTGATTGTGTTTGTGTTTGTGGTTGTGGTTGTGGTTGTGTTTGTAGCTGTGATTGTAACTGCGTTTGTAACAGTGGTTGTAACTGTGGCTGTGGCTGTGGTTGTGGCTGCTGTTGTGTTTGTTGTTGCTGCTGCTGTTGTTCCATTTTCAGGCGTTTTTTGGAGGTAGGAACGCGAGGAGATAACGTGAGTTTGTGCTTCTGACCGAGCTGCGCTCGCTGCATTAGATCTGACAAAGCTATGCCTTGTGTATTCAATTCTGGATGAGTCTAAGGAAAATAAATAGATAAATTTACACTAAAGTTTTATATTTAAAAAAAAAAAAGGATTCTATACTATATCTTCAAATAAAAGATAAAATAATTGTTACTAGTAGTAAGTACGAATTATTACTCTAAACTACTATGCAAATTATTGAAAAAATAACAAACGTGTACTTATGCACTAAAAAGTCATTTCAAATTTGTTTTAAATCTTCAAGATTTAATTGTAGCATTTACTAGTGTTATCAGTTAGTCAATAAATAATGAGTATTAGGTAATAATGATTAAAACTAGAAATGGATTATACAAAGTTGAAAATATATATAGTTACATCTTTTCGCGCTCTTCGTTTCTTGTGCTCCATCAACATCACCTTGTACGACTCTTCATTAAGTTCCGGCCTTATAGTTACTGTCGACAAACTCGTACCTACACCGCCACATTCTGGTCCGACTCTTAACAACGTTGAGTATACGGGCCTTATCGCATCGTCCTCGGGACTGTAAAAGAAGGTAACATCATTGATTAAGGCATTTTAAAAGTGTAAAAAATATAACATTTTTCAAAATCTTTAAAAATTAATTTATTTTGATTAATAACCGTAAAAATTATCGTTTTCAATTTAGTAAGTCTTTAAGCATATACCTTAAATGCATGGCTCTCGTAGGTACGATGTGCGGTTGCTGGTGCGCTACTAACGTTGCTCGCTTCTTTTTTCGCTGCTGCTGTTGCTGCAGTAATTGCAGTTGTTGTTGTAATTTTCCACCAGTACTGGCTTGTGCTGGGGTCAGTAAGCAGCTACTGCTTCCATCCTCGTCATCAGATTGAGAATCCGAATGAACAAGACGCGAAGTACCTACCTCTGCATTTATTGCAGCTAATTCTTCAGCATAACGCAGCTGAGTTCGCTCCTCAACTATGAAATAAAAAATAAAAAAGATAAATAATTATTTTATTGAAAAAAAGATTGTAAAAAAAATTAATTGCTCGTATAATTTACTTAAGGCAGGCTTAGGTTTTCTCCACTTTAATTTCGTTGACGTGCGGTGAGGTTGACTAAAACCTTGCTTATAAGCATTTGTTAGCAAGCTTTCTCTTGACTTAAGAAGTTGACCTGCAAGTTCATAAGCACGCTTGCGTTCTTCAAATAAGTATTTCCTCTTTTGAGCTTTCTTAACCAAGGTTCGCATCCGTTTAATGTCTGGCCTAAAGTGTCCAGAAGAAAGGTGTTTATGAAAATCATCTAATGGATTAACTCCAAATCTAAAAGAAACAAATAATTTTAGAACTTGTAACAATTTCAAAATTTGTGATAAAGAAAAGGTAAATGAAAATTTGAATATTTCTTCTCTAAATTCAATTACCTATGAGTTTCCCTTGAAAAAAGCATATCTAAAGATTTATCCAGCTCAGCTTCAATATTGCAGTCTTTTGGAAATGTTGGCAAGAAACTATACAATGATTCCTTTTGACTTTCGCTTAAACACTCCTCCCAAAATCTTGGATAATCAAGCATTTCTTTAAAAATAGATGCATGCTCGCACAAATCCTGAGGCAATTTAACTTTTGTTCCACCAGCAACACATGTTTCCCACCTCTGAACAAATAAAAATTCAGTGAATAAACAATGCATAACACTTTTCCAAGTAGTTTTTAGAAATATAAAAATGTTCCTTACAATTACCTCCTCTGGATGCTCACTTGGTTCATTTTCCTCCTCCTCTTCTTCCACTGAACTATGAGTCTCTGAGGTAGTGGTACCTTGTTCATCGGCATCAGCACTTTCTTCACCACTATCTGTTGTAGTGCTACTGGCACTACTATTATTGCTGCTACTTTCTGTACCAGAACCTTGAGAAATTTCTTCATCTTCATCTTCTTCAGCACCAGAATCACCATTAACAGAACACTCATCGATCTGAAATAGAATTTGAGATTAAATTAATCATTCCGTAAACATGCACGAATAATGTTTTTATTAATTAATTATTGTTTTTATTGATTAATTACACAATGATAAAAATTAGAATATATAACTTAAATTTTAATAATTATGAGTACACATATGCAGTTAAAAAACTTTATTATAAATTTTTATTCAATTTATGGTATTTAAGGTTACATAAGATCTATAATGATACTCATAAAATTTTCATATTTTATTTATGGAAATCCTATATAAAATATAATGAAATCTTTCTTAGGCTTTCAACAAAGATTTTTAAAAATATTTTCAATAAACAAATCTGAATCAAAGATTTTTGGTGACATCATAGAATAAAAATTTGTATGTCGTCTTAACATAAAATAAATAAAACTTTAACTTGAAAATAGAAAAAACAAAAATATCAAAAGAAATTTTAAGTTATTAATATCATCAGCAAACAAACAGATATTACAAAAAGTAAGACTACGCAAATCAATGTTTTTGTACGACCAAATACGTAAACACTTTAGGTTAGCTACACTATGTTGTCAAACCACTGTAAAATACAACTACTAATACCAGTGCACTCTCCAACCTAAAAACCACCAGTTCACTCCATCAACGAACCATCCTTGCACCCAAAAAACCACTCGACAACAAACCAAACACCCACCCCCAACCAAGCTCTCCGCACACCATCCCCCATCGAAGCAGTCAGTCAACCCACCCACCAGCGCACTCCCTCACCAAAAACACAAAACCATCACTCCACCAACCCCCCAAAAACCACCTCTCAACCCACCCAACCCTCCAGCATCCCCAGAACCCCATCAACAATAAAAAAAAACGAAGCGTGCCATCCTAACCTCCATTTTTCCCAAATCAGCAGCAGAAGCCTGCTTCACTCCTCGCAGCACTCCGACCTCCTGGTGCTCTAACCTCTCCACTCAACCTTCCCTCTCCGTCTTCAAGCCAACCCTGCCAAGGGCCTCGCTTTATCCCGTTTATCACTGGCAACAGACTATCGATCGATTGTTGTTATATTAGGTAATCGTCGAGTAGCGGCGGGCCGCTGCTGTCACGCCGACGACGCTGCTGCAGACGATCGCGGCTCGACGGCCGCCGCCGCTCCATGACTCCGCGCGGCTCGCTTTCTGCCTCGTTAGCCCGGTTAATCGGCTAATTGATCGCGCTACCTCCTCGGGAAAGGTAATGAGTGGCTCGAGCTCGGACGGGCGCACATATGTGGGTTATATATAGGCGCGCACTTGGATCCCGTCGCGACGCGATCTCGCGCGCGGCGATTATTTATACGCGTGGTATGCGCCCTGTATGTGTGTGTGTGTTTGGGGTAACGAGCGCTTTGGCATGTGCACATGCGGTGATGGGTAGTTTTGTAGGTCTGTCTAGCTTTATAGGGATATATATATAGTTCTGGTTCTGTTTTGTCTATGGGGAATTTTTGGGCTGGGTAAGAGGGCGCGAAATTTGGTTTGGTAGTGGGTGGTTCGCTTATCGGTTGTTTGGATTGTTTTGCAATGTAGAACGGAGTGCGAGGATAACGAGTTATCGCTTAACTTGTTTGTTTTTGTTTTAATAATCATGGCTTTGATGTTCCTTTTTATTTTAAGGTCGGTTTGTAAATATTTAAGAGTGTTACTTAACTGATTGTCGTGGAGATGCATTTGTTTAGCGACTTTTTACTACAAGTATTAAAAAAAATTTTACATTTGTGTATATACTTAAAAATAATTTAAAAAACATGTTTCAGGTTTATTTTGATGGGTAACATTTTTGCAAACTAAAAGATATTTTGATTAAAGGGGTAATAATGAGTACTATGGTTTTACATCAAAATATCATACCTTTATTGTTGATATAAACATTATACAATATGTTACAAGCATGTGTGTATACATATTTATATTTATATATATATAGTTCTATTGTATGCTTCGTGTAAATTACATTGTTTTTTAAAGCTAACACACGCTTTGTGCAGTAAAATCCGAAAAAACTTTCCAATAATATAATCGGTCAGATTATCTAATATTTTTAAATTTACTTTTTTTTTTCATTCAAGTGTTAAACAGTATACATATACAATTGAGTCATAGTCAAATAGTTGTAAAAACTCTGAGAAAAGTTTCACCAAAAAAGCACTCATCCGTCAATTGACTGGAATGAATGAAGGAAGCAAAAATTTGTAAAGTTTTGCAAATAGAGTTTTGCAAGTTATGTATTATTCGTCCTTTCAGTGGTCATTCTCCGATGTATTCTCAACAAGGCACGTTTGAAATATAATCCGTTTACATACATGCATTCTACACAATCTCTGGCAGACAGATTCAAGACGCAAATGGTCAGTACTATTACAGTACCAAACGCTATTTCGTCCTTTGTTCAAAGAAAATGAGCTTTTGCTTTATTTGTGTTGCTTTTGCAAGTGTTAATTTTTTTTATTATTGTATTTACATTTTTATAAAATTATTAATGTCCTAAATATGTATTAAGTATATTAAATCATTTTTCTTAGAGAAAAAAATCATGTGTAACAAAAGTATTATTAATTGAGTTTAAAACTACAAATTTGTAATACATTTAAATTTTGAATATTTATATTATATAATATAATGTATTGATAAATAATAAAACTAACTCTTTTGCAAATGTTCAAACTTAAAAATAATATTAGTAAAAACATCGTTTACTATATTTCCTTTTTTGTACAATTTAAAATACAAATTAAATAATCAAGAGATACACTTGGTGCAAACTTCATTGTTATAATTTTTCATTTGTATGAGAATTCTAAAAAAATAAATTTTCACAAATAAAGAAAAGCTTCTCCTCTTTATCTAACTAGTGAACTCGACTGGTTTTGATCACCTTGACGTAAAGAAAGAACATACTCTTGATTTTTTTTCGCTCAACGAAATCAAAGCGTCAGTGTCAATATAGAAAAATATAAAACATTAAAAATTCCTTTAGCCAAAAATCATCACAGACAAGTCTCTTACTTTCGTCATCTTCTTGAGTACAACAGACACAAAATCCTTCATTTTGTTACAATATATATTGTATTAGATACATTTAAGCTATATAAATATCATAAATATACATTTACACTTATGTATTAGTGGCCTTAATGCTTTGTCAACGCGAGTCTATCATCTCTCTGCGCTAGAATCGAAGATCGGAACAATTGTAGTCAAGTGATCACCAAAGGCAAATCCAGTTTACTGATTCATCAAAACTTTGATTTTTGTTGTTTAATTATTATTTATTAAATTAAAATTAAACTAACTAGATAATGTTTTAATGATCTAAATTTAAAAAGATTATAATTTTTGTAGTTCGTGACAAAAGAAATTAGATTTCTTTAAGATAAAAAATTGTTCTAACAACAAATCTAGAAGTTTTGATGTTTATAATAAGACTTTAGTAGACACTCAACTTTGGAGGCAAAGTTACACATCACATTTATGTATAGTCCGTTCGCGACATTTTGGTCCATATCGTAAAAAAACATTATTCTCTGTTTATAAGCACTTATTTATGTTTCTTTGAGGTTCCAATCTACGATTCCATTTTATAAAAAGATCCACGACTCCATCATTTCAAATTCTGTTTGTTGTATAAATAAATTGCAAATTGTTCATAATTTCAGGCACACGAGTTGTAGTACACTAAAAATATAAAAATTAAAAATTCAAACAACCTTAACAGCGTTTTGCCGAAAAATTGTAAAAGAGAAATAAAATTGGGGATGATTGAAATTACATATTTCAACTAACAAAAATAAAAACTACCATCTTAGGGTAACAAATTATATATATAGTATCTCGACATGCAAATATTTTTATTTTTAAATATATAACAATAAAATAAAAATTTTAATTGTCAATGGATTAAAAATTTCGAATTTCTAACTTTTATTTAAACTTGCCTTCAAAGCGCTACCTTCCTTCTTGATTTATTTATTCATTTATTTTTTAAATTAATTTTGCTTTACTTATTCCGTTCTTAATATCAGATAATATTAAATTTAAAATAAATTCTTTATAATTGTTGTCCGCGTATTAAAATAAAAATCGTGTACATGAATTTATGAACAAGGCACATGTTTTTCGTACATACATATCTGCGTGCAGACAAGTCTATACATTTTGATTATATAACCATTATGTAGTCGTTGACAAAAAGAACTAACGAACGATCGAAGAAATATTCATAATACTGCACCTATTATTTTTTATGTACATACACACCAGACCGAAGCGAGCGGTGCATTCGTGCTTGAAAAAAAGTCAACAAGAGTCCCTCGCCTTACTTTCTCTATACGGAAGTCTTAGTGTGTTTTCCCATTTTCTTTCCTTCTTGTGTAAAATAATTATTAGAAACTCGCACTTCTTTTTTTTAAACATCAAGTGAATATTAAATATATAAAAGTATATTATATATATAGCGCTATCATTGTAATGAGAATACGAACAGTAGCGTTCTTAAATATTAGCGAGAAGGATCCTTTTCTCGCTTATTTTTTAAAAAAGAGAAGAAAGATAAAATTGATATCCATCTCACGTGCAGTACATAGCACCACCAGATTTGGAAAAGCGGAGAAATTGGTTGTTGAAAAATCTTTTACGACTTGGTTAGCTTCGTGCGATTGGCAGCAACTGCCGCCAGGCAAGCTAATGCTTCAAGATCTGGTGATGCGCACCATGCTAAAAAACATTCTTACTTTTAACAGTTCTTATAACAATTTTGAATTTATTAATTAAATACATTATTAAATATTTAATGAAGTTAAAAAAATTATAGTTAAAATTTATTAAATAATAAAAATTTAGATTACAAAAAAATTATTCAGATAAATTTGTTGGCTTAAAACAAGAGTGCTTATAAAAGTTATTATTTTTAATTTATAAACAAATCAATTAAAAAAAAATTGTTTTAAAGAATTTTAGTATTTAAAAATTTGTTAAGATATATTATTTATTCAATGATAACTTTTATGGTATGCTTACCTTCACTGGGGCCTTGATCTTCACTAACAATTGGAGAATCAATTGTAACAGTATTTCTCGTGATGCTCTGTTTTCGCGCTTTCCTCTTCTGGCTGCCGACCAATAATGCCTTCTCCGACTCCTTTTGCGTTTCCGTTTTTCTGCCAATTTGTCCCGGGGAACTTTCGTGATTGATTCGTTTCGATGAATTTCCGACTTTTTGTAAAATTTTCTTTTTCTTTGTTCGTTGTTGCTTTTTCATAGCTTGGAATTCCTCTAAACTTAAAGATGGTAAGGCTTCGATTTTCTTTTCAAGATTAAAGTCCCTAAATTAAAAAATAATTATCAATATCTAGATTCCATCATATAAAATAATAAAACTAAAATAATCTTAAAAGTAATTTATTAAAGCTTTTTAAGGTCGAACAACAAAACACTACAATACATTTTAAGCTTTACTGCAAATATAGCAATGCTGATTTTATTAATCTATAAAGGAAATAGAACTTACTCAGCTTTAAACCTTTTCCGCGACATCCATGTGACGTGACCTTCAGCTCCTTCAGTCTCAGTTTCTTCAGGTTTTGAAGCCTCTAGATTACCTTCAGCACTAGAGAATATAAAATAATGTTTATAAATAAATTAAATAAAAATTAAATTTTATTCTTATTATTGAAATAAAAATCATTCAAATAAAATTTCAGCTAATGTAACTAAATGTCAAGATTATAATTTCTTAACTAAATAATAATTTTGTAACTAAAAAATTTAACAAAAATAAAATGTACCCTTCAACAAGGTGCTCCAAGTCTCCACGAGAACTCGTGCCTTCACTACTCAAGGAATCCGTTTTTTCACTTACATTAGATGAAATGGAATTTCTTCTTTCTCTGTTTTGTTGATTAATGCTAAAAATACGTACATGATTATGACGTAATAATGAAAAAAAATATCTCCAGTACATGAAAAACTTACTTCTGTAAACCAGAGATTCGACGTTGTTTTGCTTGATTCGAATTCAATTGCTCAGCTAAGAATTTCTGATAACGCAAACCTTTACACGTTCTTTCCCCTCGGAAAGTACCGTCTTCAATTGATGTTTCTTCAATGTAAGTGTGGGTTTCATCATTTTCAACATCTACATTCTGAATTATAAATAAATAAAATTAAAAAATTTAAATTTTTTAAAATTTATATTATAGTTCTTTTGCAGATATCTTAATAAAGTTTTATAAATCTGTAACAATTCTTATAATCAAAAATCTTTTTATAAACAAAAATTTTCTTTTGTAAAAAGTTTAAATTTAATTAAATAAGCGTATTTATACCATTAAATTATGATTATTGTTATTTGACTCTTTTCTACTCTTCTTATCTCCAAATAAATCTGCTTTGCAATCTTCTTTTGACTCAGCTGAAATAGGTAATTCTGTGTAACGTTTCTTAGGTGGTTTTGGAACTTCAGGAGTTTCATTGCTCTCATCCTCTGATACTGCATTAGCAGATGATTGTAAATCTTTTGGATTAACTTTCTGTGGTGTGAATAAAGAACTTAGCCCTCCTAGTTGAGATTCGTCGGCTAGTTTCCCTGGCTGTATTGAATCTTCATCTAATTTATCTAAGTTTGAAGTATGATAATCACTTTTGATAGTTTCTGATCCGCTATCAGATTGCAGAGCATCTGTTTTTTTATTTGTTGGCCTTGTGTTTAATGTACGAAGTGGAGGGGCTGGTAATTTGTACCATTTGAAGTCTGGATTGGCATTTAAAAATGCATCTTTGTACTGAAATAAAATTTAATAGATCAAAAACTAATAAAATGTTATTACTGAATCAATTAAATTTTTTGAAGCAAATATATATGAATAAACAAATGATAATTCATCTAATTTTTTATATTATTAATATCAAAAATTAATAATTTCAAATATTTTAAACTAATTTAAAATATTTTAGTAGTTTTACTTGAAATAGAAATTTAAAATATGTTATCAAAACAGATAAGCTAATCTGCAGTTTTATATCATATATATGTATTTTGTTGCAAAGAGTGCACATAAAATTAGAAATGATAATTATTGCATTTAAAACTATTTTATTTCAAGTAAACAGTTTATAATCTATTAAATAATTTATAACTATTATAAATAAATAAAATTTAACTTTCTTCAAATAGACAAAAAAGATTAATTATTTGATTGTTAAATTAAGAAAAATTTGTAATCAAAACTGAATGAATATTCTAGATATATTTTAATAACAAGTTAGTTTTTGCCTATTTTTATCTTCCCTCATTGAAATGAATAAATAGTTTCAAGACAATATTTTAATAAATGTGCTATAATACAATTTTGAATATGACTATAAATTTATCAAAACTAATTTCACAACTTTTAAACTTTTTTACTCTCTAAAAGAGAACTTGTAGATAAGAATGTAAATTTTAACTACAACAGGCACAGGTTTTATGTACATTCATCTATTTTATTGATAAAATGTTTGTAAAATGATTTCATAGAAAGTTAAATCATTTATTTAAAAATAAATAAATATGAAAAACTACACGTTATTTGGAAAGAAACATATTTTCATAAAGTACTACTAGTGAAAATTAAATACCTCCTGAGCTAAATTTGTGTAAGCTCTTTTTTGTTCGGTGGAGAGCATAGCCCACCATTCTCCTAGAACCCTTGTAACTGCTCGATTCTCTAAATGTGGAAAGCCGGAGCGTACAGAGGCTCGATGCCGCTTGCAGAAGATAAGGAAAGCATTCATTGGCCTCCTGGCATGATGAGCTGGTTCATGCCCATCCTCCTCTTCCTGTATTGAATTTCATAAATACAGTCTCAAGAAAATATTTTGATTTCTGGGAAGAGTTTGATGTCTCATTTTGATAATTAATAATTAAAACTCAAAGAATAGGTAAATAATAATTGTTTCAGAGAAAAAGTTTTATTATTGCAACTATTATTAAAAAGGAGAATTACTATACTTAAAAATTTGTTAATGATCTTAATGAAGTATATTAAAAAAAAAAAAATAAAGATTTGCATATTTATTTCAGTAGGCAAAATGATGTAACTATTTTCAGATTTTATAGTTCTGGAAATAAAATAAAATATTCTGTTTTAATGTTATTCTTATGATTGTTATTCTTACTATTGTTAGTATTGATTACTAATAAAAGAGTAAAAGCAAAAAATCAATGCATCTGCGTATGATGCCTTTTTTTATATTTTCATAATAAAAAGCTTTGAGTAAATACATTCCATTGAAATCAGAAAATAAAAATAAACAATAAAATATTTTAATTAATGTTCTGCATTTTTATTTGTAAATTGTCTGTTGCATTAAAATTTAAGCAAGTATTTAAAGTTTTTTTCTAGTAGAATAATTGTTTCAATATTAATATTAATAATTTATGTGATCAATTTAATCAAAATAGATTATTTAAAAAAGTATGCAGTTTTTATAATGCTCAATCTTCTCATCAATTATGATGACATATGGATAGCAGAGCCACAGACAACGATGAGCAAGATGAATTGATATTTTTTAAACAGACATTTTTTGCACTCTTAAAGTTGATAATATGATTTTATCTATTCTCTATAACAAACAGCAGGGATTTTCATCCAACTCGAGTGGAAATTTGTGTTAGTGCAAATGAAATATTAACACCTAAATGTAGACTGACGTATCAATCAATAAAGCACAGCTGCAGAATCATTACTTATAAAAGCTCTAACATCAAACAGTCAGGCTGACAATTAAAAAATCTAAGCTCGCTAGTCAAGCCCAACAATGGAGCAAGAGCAAAAGCGACTCTACGACGTTATCAGCGGGCTCTAAAAAAAAAAAATTATCAACTTATAATTCTCTTTTTACACAATGATAACCAGCCTCGGCAGCCTTTTTCATTTTCTCCAAGCCCATGAAAGGTGAACTCATTCCGCGCTATATCCCGACAGGCCATATGTTTTTCTCGCTCCTCGTCTACTGCATTCTTCGTAGAAAGCCGCGGCGAGAGAGAGAAAACTATCCGACGAGAGAGTCGTAAAAGTGACAAAAAAAATGACTTGCACAAAGACAGAGACGCACGCAGAGCGAGAGAGCGCGAGGGGCCCGCGGACGAGCGGCCAACAATGACGTTATTGAATGAAAACAACGGTATATTACAAGCTTGCGAGCGTTATTAGTTTTCTCTCTCGCAGAACTAGAAATACACACTGCCAGAGAGCGAGCGAGCGAGCGGAAAAATAGAGAAAAGCGCGAGCGCGAATCGCTTCCTGCTATCGCCAAGAAACCATCGCGCTGCACGTCTACATCGAGCAACAAAAAAAATGCATATCTCCTTATCAGAAGCTCGCGACGTTCCCTCTCTCTGGCACCTTCGAAAAAGGGAAATTTCGCGTTACGGAAAGTGTCGCAACGTCGGGAAGGGACGGCGAGAGCCTCACAAAGAAACCATTTTGAAGGCGCGTGAGAGAGTGTCTGCGTATATACACCAAGGCGCGATGAAAGAGAAAAAAAACGGGCCGAGAGAGCGCAAGGTCCTTTAAAAAAAAGAAATCACACGAGCCAAACGGAAAATTCGGGGATTCCGTATCAGCGAGTACGGAGCTCGGGAAAACGTCAGTTTGACAGCTGTTCCTCTCGGAGCGCGATGTAAACATTTTCCATGCCCGAGCTCTGCCCAGCGAACAAAGGCGCTCGCGCCTGCCTATCGGCCCGAGCGACTGTCAAAATCCGCCTCTTTGCCCGATCGGCAAAAAAAAGCCGTAAACCCGCGCGCGAGAGCTCCGGGAATCCGCAGCAAGAGCGAGAGCAACAGCGTGTTATATCCAGCCCCGCGCTTTGCGACAGTCCCCCAGAGTCAGGTCTAATCGCGAAATCGTAAAGACAGAGTCGAGCCGTCGTGTCCGCGGTGGCCTTGGCTCGATCGTTGATTTTGAAAAGCGGAGTGCGGGTCTACTCACTTTCTGCTGATGCTCGTTGGCAGCCATATTCCACTGTGTGTTTTGCTCTCTGTATGTATACAGGCAGCCGTCGCGGAGAGCAGCGCGCACCGACTCCTCAGCTCTTTTACTCTCTCTCTCTCTCTCTCTCTTGCTCTCTCTTCTTTCGACTGACAATATATGAAACTTGCCTGTGTATCGAAGTCTCTCTCCGTCTCTGTTTCTCTCACTCTGGCTGCTCTAGCCGAGCGCGCGGCATAATGGGAAAGATAAAGCGAGAGATGTACGAATAGCTAGTACGCATACAGGCGCGGAACTGGAGAAAAAAAAGACGTGTGTATAGTCGTCTTTATCTCGTCGGCCTTTCCAGCTGTTCTGCTCCCCTCTCTCTCTGTCTTTCGCGCAGCTCTGTCTCTCTCTCTCTCTCTCTTTCTCTCTCGCTCCTCGGGTTTGTTGTTGTTGTGAGCCTGGCGGATCCGCTTCTGGATTGTTTTTCCTTTTTTCGTGTGTATCCAGCCTGTATGCAAGCACAGTGTGGGTGAGACAGCTTTGGAACGGAGAACGGTTATAGGTGTAGTTGGGAGCTGAGACTTTTCGAATCCGCGACGGATTAGACAGTTTTTTTCTCGATGTATATATATATAATACGGCCAGTCAGCGAGCGTATGAATAAGATAGGTCGGCCCGTGGTAGTCGCGCCATCGGACAAACGTCAGAGAGAGAGAGCGGATAACGTCACTTCTTTTCTCAAGCGCCGAGAGAGCCGAGTGGATCACTATATGCGGCAACGATGGATTATCGTTGCATGGGTGGGAAGAACCGGAGAGGCGCGAAGCTTTGATTGAAGCTTTCAGGTGGAAGGGGAGCTTTTTGCGGGAGGTGGTTATGGTTTGGTGGTTTTTATGTGGGTTTGTTGGGTTGAGGGCGATTGTCGTGGGTGATGAGGGAGGTTTGAATTTCGCGCGGTTTTTGGAGTCGATTTCTATCGGATGCGAGATCGATGTGTCAGGTTTTGAAATAATAATAAAGCAGTTTTAACTTGCATAATTGATTTAAAGAGATATGTAAGTATAAGTCTATTTTTTTTGGACAAGCAATTTGAAAGCTTCAAAATTTTTTAATGTAAATAAGCCAAATTATACAAAATCAAGGCATTGCCCTTCCTTTTATAATTCTTTACAACCACTATAAAATCCTTTAAAAATACAAAAATATCAATGCTTAACTTAATATAAAAAAAACGGCATATAAATATATTATTAACGTAATTACAAGTAGTTGTGGTTTTGCATAATTTGGCATATTATTACTAAAAGAATTTTAAGTTAATCAATATTGTTTTATTAATAATAATGTATATATATTATCGAGATTTGAAGATGAGTAATTAAGTTAACTGATAATAAATATTAATAATAATTAACTTACTTATATTTAATTAGTAACGTATTAAGCTACCTATTATTTTAATATAATATCAAAGTAAGAAATAATTTAAAATAATTAGTGTTATAAAAACGCGCATAAATTAAAAAAATTTTTTTACTGAATGAAAAAGTAAAAGTAATTTCTATAATGAATATTGTATAAAAAATATAATATTATTAATCACCGCCCACTTCTAAGTCTCTATTTTATAAACGCATGTATATAACAAAAAAATTGATTTACATTAAATTTCCTTACGAAAAAATATTGAAACTGACCATGATTTCGTATTCTTAACAAAAATTTTAATAGACCGTACGAGATCACGGTCGTTTGAACGTTTTTTTTTTTCGTAATGGATACTTATATAATTTTTATAATTAGGAGGAATTTTCATTTAAAAAGTATAATTGCTTTGTTCTTAAATAGACACTATTACATTTACTCAAAAATACATATACAACTTTATCATAAGCATATTTATTTTTAATAGTTTAAAATTTTTATATTTAAAACCTTTTATTTTTATTAGAAAAACATAAACGATGGAAATTAACAGGTAGTAAGATCTAACAAATTTTTACAACCAATATTTCACATTTTATTGAATAATTTTGAAATAATAATTAAAAAAATGGAATACAGTTTTTGTACATTAATTTTACAATACTGATTTTACAATTCCCACATCTTTATATTGCACACTTATTTAAAGAACTTGTTTGTAAAACATGGATGAATTCAATAATTCTTTTTTAGATCGAAAATTCCTTCTAAGTTTTTGAATTTTGATCATTGGTGAAAGTTGAATTAATCATGCAAACAATGCAACTTCATTCCAAATGTAAACTTTCTTTTATCGATTAACGTTATACATTCAGCAAACCAGTATATTTTTTATCGACTTGTAAGGTCAAATATTCTTATGATAGTTATCTTACAATATACATTAGAACTGTTTGTTTAGAGCTAGAGAAAAGGAAAACAGAGGTGTATTTAACATTTTTTTTTTTAATAGTTAACACATCTTCACGAGTGTTGCACGCGCTTTGTGTTTGGCTTAAAATATTTTCAACAACTTTTTAAAATAATACCATTAGCGTACATCTAAAAACAAAAGATAAAAGATTTTTCAAAAGAGGCGATTTAAAAAAGACGGAATATAAAACGAGTCTGTGATTGAGACTAGCCGGGAGCTGGCATAATCTCCGCCAGAGACTCATTTGAGTTCTTTTTTTTATTTTAATTTCTAATGAACATATATCGTCGCTTCAATTTGAACAAACTATGCAGCGCTTAGAACAGAATGTCGTCGTCACCCTCGTCAAGCATATTGGCGACATCTCCTCGAATGTCGTCTCTTCCAGCAGCAATCATTTCTAGTCTAAGTGCTTCGACCTGTGAAATAAAGAAAAGTATTATTAGAAAAATCTTTTATTAGAAACTTTGAGTTTGAACTATTTTTTGTCATGTTATCATTACAAATTGCTATAATATCAAAGACACATACTTTTACTTTTGAAAATAGATTTTTAAATATGTTCATGATATGAATAAATAATTATGAAAATATATTTTATAGTTACATACTTTAGCTTTAGCTATCTTCTTTTTATCTTGAATCTTTTTCAAACGGTAGAACTCTTCTCTCTCGAGTTCATCCAACTCAGAGATAATGTAAGCCAGTGTCCTCTCGATCCTTGGAATGATGACATGCTCAATGGCATTGACACGACGGTTTGTAATCTTAATGACTTCATCTAGAGTGACGAAACTCGTTTGCAGGGAAGCCAATTCAACTAAAAGGGTTACTGCCTTCTGATAATTCTTCTTTAGTTTGGCTAGTTGTTGACCACCTCTGGCCAAACCTGCCAATTCGTAGGTATCAGTACCATCTTGATAAGATTCAAATACTGGAAGATTTACACCCGCTACATTGTCTTTCTTTGAGCGGATCTTGATTTGTGCCTTTGTTACATTTTGTAGGACTACTTGGTTGAAGTCACCGGTTGCAAACTTTGCTTCTGCCAGAGAAAAGGCTGCTTCCTTCATTACTTCTCCCATAAGTGTTTTTGTCTGAAAAAAATTGTATTAATAATAATGAGTTTTTAACTGTATACACTTTTAAAGTTACTTTCAATTTTTATTGAAAAAAATAAAATGATTTTACATTTATTTATTTAGTGAAATTTTAATATAAACATTAATTTATAAATAACATAACTCACTATTTTATACTTTGTATTTTAATTACCTACAAGAATTGTAAATTGATGTACAAAGTATAGATGATTTAATAAATTATTAATAATTATATATTATTAGAAAGCGATAAATTCTTTGTTAATAATATATATTTTCAAATTAAAAAATGATATAAGTTTTTTTGACCTTGAATCTAAACATGAACATTTAAACTGATTAAAAAATATTAGAAACTTCAAACTAGGTTTACTATGTAAAATAGATAAAGTCATAAATCTGACTGTAATAAGCTATAATCATCAATGAAATATAACTATATTCACCTCAATGATTTTTCCTAAAATCATTCTGAAACGCATTTGAAGGGCATCGGCTTTCTTCTTGAGCAGACCATGGCCCTTTTGTGCTCCAGCCAACCGAGACTTCATCAACATTTGGGCTCTGAAATAACGAATTATCAGTCAATATTGTTTACTCAACAAGCCTTGACTCTACAAATATGTTACTAAACCATTGCTCCACTAAGTAAAGGGATTAAACACGTGACATCAGCTGATCATCAACATTTTTTCTCAAAAATCAAAACGACTTGGTGGGTTTATTGTTTGATGTTTGACTACGCCAAAGTCACGAGACAACATTAAATTTTGCGCAAATTCTTAGATTTTCCCAAAGTGGGGTTACACCCACTTTTTTGTGAGTCAAATATCGCGACAAAAATCGATTGTTTGAGTGAAATGATTTTTAGTTATTGTTCAGCGATGTCACGAGAGTTTATTTAGATATTGTTTTTGATGAAATTCGTGAATACTCACCCCCGAGAGGGGAAAATTGGGAGTTTATCCTTTCCCGACATGTTTTCTGGGCACGACAAGTAGCAGGAATGAGATTGATCAGCTGACTTTGACGGACCGGAATGTCGATTTAACTTGGCGGAATATGTGGAAATGAACCAGTAGACCGCGAGAATTTAAATAGGGGCATTTATCTTATCGTAAATAAATTGTTATTAAAGTTTGTGTATAAATAGCTTTATTAAAAATTCTTACTGTAGCTTTTTAAAAATATATATAACAAAATAGATGTATCACGTATTTTGTTAAAATAAATATTTACAATAAATCTCATATTTTACAAATTCAACTGTCCAGGCTTCAAAACTTGTCTTACATTCAAGTTTATTCTAGCTTCAGTAATATAAGATTGTGCTTTCAGCCAATCTTCATTATCAAATGATGAACAATTTGATGAACCCCATGGTACAGATTCATGGTACAAAATTTTTGGTACTCCATGGTACCTTAATCTCGAGGCACCCGACATTACAACCACATCACCACTATGGAGAAATATCGCATGAGCAGGATCTTCTTGTTGGAGGCCTCCAATTAGAAAAATAGCAGTTTGACCAAAGCTGATAGAAAACAAAGGGGCTTCAAGGAAGACTTCGGAGTGATCTGTATGACCTGCCAAAGTTGAATTCATCCTGTAGTAGTTAACAATTGCAGCTTCAGCTCTAAATTCATGGAAATTCAAAACAGCTGCAAAGTAGTTGGTTAAATCTTGTAATTCTAATGGCATTTCTGTTTTTAGATCTTCAGAATAATGTTTGGTATCCCAGTTGTGATGATATCCCAAAGTTGCCCATCTTAATTTTGATAATAGATCTTTATTTGGAGTTTCCCTTTATCAAAAAATGAAAATTTAGTTATGGTTTTATTACAAATGTTTGAATACATATTTAATGCTTACCCAAAGCAAGTATCCCACCATGTTTTATTATCATTCAATAAACCATGTGCATCAATATTTAAAATATTCGGTTTTCTTGGGTACTTTTTTAAACATTTTATAATCCATTCTTGTTGTCCCTTTATAGTGAATGGATTTTCTATTAAAATTAGTCCTAAATAAAAAAAATATGTTTTTAAATCATTTTTAAACAATTTTTATTTTTTATTTATCCTTGCAAAATTTACCTGGAACTTCAACAAATTCATAAATATTCCAATCATTTATAGACTTCAGTCCTAGTTCACTTGTCGTCTGCGCTTCAAATTCAGACACTTTGATTCTTCTAACCTAAAAAACACAAAACACCAAGTAACACCTCTGCTGATCAAGAAACGTAAAAATAAAAAAAACTTACTCTTTGACTATCCGTCTCTTTCACATCAATCACGTCTTTTAAATCCGGTGGCGGTTTTCGCGCTTTGTAATATTTAAAACTATCTCTAAACATTTTGACACTAATAAGGTAACCTAAAAATAACGTCAGCCATGGTGCATCCCATGTCGTCTGCAGTGTGCGAGCCTTTTGACCAATAATGTGGCAGAGCGCCAGTATTTACAATTTACGGAAACATCAAACAAGTTAATGAATGCTGAAACTGCGTTGATCTTTATTTTAGGTATGTCTATGAATTTTCTTTAGGACATTAGAAAGTTTAAGAAAAAGAAAATTTTATGGTCTGATGTGGTTGCACATTGACATTATAAATACATTTTTATTAAGAACTAGGTTATATTTTGATAAATAGACCTTATGAAAAAAAAATTAATATATAGTTTTTTAAAATATAATAACGTAAGTAAACATATACGTGTAAAAAAAGATACTTTAAGAAGTACAAGAAAATCGGTTCAACAAAGATGTGATATCATATTGACAGATGAATTAGTTTTATTTAATATAATTAGACTTTAGCTTTTTATTCAATTTTAATATTTCACCATGGTGACCTGCAATTGTTAAAAAATTGTCCAAACGAAAATTAGAAAATGATTTCTGCATTTCCCGTGATAACCGAATAACTCCATTAGCTAACATCAATCATTTTGTCAACTACGCAATAATCAATATTCAAATATTTCAACATAAGGTAAACTGAACAAATTGAAGCGCAGTTTAACTTTACTACTTACGTACGTCTAACCAGAGTCTGATTGTTACTACTTAAGAATATTTATGAGCTGATATTTTTATCTAATCCTTACTAATAAATATTACTGCTTTAACCAGTCAATGTAATAAATTATTGAAGTACAATATCTGCAGTTATAAAATTTGATATTGCAAAAGTTGTTAGAAATTTTTCAAGACGTTTTTAATTTTGAAACATACCTTTTTTCTAGAGCAAGTAAAGAGACCATTATTTGTCTTGTGAAAAATTTTTAAAAATTTTTTTTTTAAGTATCTAATTTAATAAGTAAAATTAATTTCTCAAGTGAATGAAAGATAAAATAGGCTGACGAGGCCACCTTTTTTTATTGATCGGTTTGTATAATAATAAAAATTAAATAAATTAATATTCTTAACTTATAACTTATTTTATAACAAGTAATTCAATCTTTCATTTTATATAAAGGATATAGCTAGTTATTTAAGTCAAAAGTAATTTAGGAAAAGACTATTGTTTTCAATTAAAGTAAAAAAATTTTTCCCAGTATTTCAACTATAAAATAATTGTCGACTGCTAGCCACATAACACCTACTTCTCGGTTCATTATAATCTTTTTTACCGCATCCCAACCATTTAATCTGAATAATTTAAACTTCTTTATCTTATCAAAATCTTTTAAAAAAATATATATCTATCTTTTTATATAGGTCATTGTAAAGAATAAAATCGTGAAGTTAAAGAACTATAAGTGAATAAAAGTAGACATTTTATTTTAAAATAACAATGGGTTTATACGTTTATAACTTAGCCTTCTTTCTAGTTACGGTCCTATTCGGAGATTCTCCTTAAATTTTCGATTTTTTTTAATTCATTTTTTAAAAGTTTTTTATTTAAAGTTTATTTTTCTAATTACTGGATTTTATTTGTTATTTCTTTACACTTGAGTTCATATGTTAAATTAAACAATTTTATCTAATTATCTTTTGTATGTTGAAAGTTACAGTATGAATATATTCAAATGAATTTTTTTATATTGTACAAATCTTCCTAAAATAATTCTGTTAACTATAATTGATGGCATTAAATAGTTATTTCATAGTTTCGAAATTCAAATTTCAACTAGGAATTGATTCCGGAATGCGAGAATATCGCACGAATTGACCTCAAGGTACGAAAGAATTAAACCTGTTAGTTTTCATAAACATATGTAATACATTTTAAAGCGTACAATAGCCTCTACTAATACATCCAACTTTTCATTAGAGTAAAAAATTACAAAAAATATACTTAAAAATAACATCTGCGATTATCTAATGGAGAAATTTGTATATTTATCCATGGATTCTTATTCAAAAGTGGTTTGAATCATAAGAATTATCTACCTTTCCGGCAATCCGAAAAAACATTCATTTCAAATTACTTGTCCTGTATGAACTAGCCCCTGCCTAATAAAGCTCCGATCACCTTTGATCATAAAAAATAAGACATTATTAAAAAAAAACCTTGCTGACAACTTTACGAACATAATTATATCAGAACTGGAAAGAAGCGGAATGGTGTCGCCAGACTCTTGCGTATATCATCCTCTTAATAAAATTCAAATCCCCAAAAAGAAAACAATCACATAAAACCAATCCTTAAATCCCTAAACCCTCACCAAGCCCACCTCTCCCACAACCCCTCCAACAACAACCCAACCCCAAACTCTCACCCCATCTCCCTAAAAACCCTCACCAAACCTCCACCCAAAGCCAACCTAAACCTGAACAAAAAAATACCTCTCTCGCTCTCTCTCTCTGTCATATAAACCAGCTCACATGCACACAGCTCAGAAGCTCGAGGCGCGCATTAGCCATGCGGCTCACGCTCTCGGAACAATCGTGCCCTCTCTCTCTCTCTCTCTCTCACTCTCTGTCTATGCAGCGCGCGCTGCAGAAATTCTCGGGATCGGCGATCCCGTGATTGCGATCGCGGCGGCCTCCCGCGCTATTAATTTACGCGCCCGTTCCGCGAGCTTTCGAAAAGCCTTGAGGCATCTCTTTGCGAGCTGGAGGAAAAAATATGCGAGCCGAGAGAGAGAGAGAGAGAGAGAGCTGGAGTTGGTTGTACGTGGACGTATTGTTGTCAGGAGAGATGGAGGACTGATGGAAATGCCGAGAGTGGATGTGTGTGTGTGTATATGTGTAGATAGGGCATGAGTAGTTTCGTGACTGGTTATGCAGCGAGGTGTTGTTGTTAGTATGGTTGATGCTGAGTTGATAGTGTTTGAATGTATTGTTGAGGGCGATGGTTTTTTAAAGTGCGATTACATTTTGGGGCAGTGAGAGATGCTTTGATAGGAGATTTATGAAACGGAGCTTTTTTTGAGAACGATGTCGAATGTATTATATATGTTCATAAATAATGTAATAATAATGTATTCTTTTGCAAAACTATATGAATGCAAAAACGTAAAAATTTTATTCACCGCGAAGATTTGTCATGTTAAGACATTTGTTTCTAATTTCAAAGACAAATTAAAATTACAATTCAAATAACTTACTGTCTCATTAATCTTATAATTGCCTCAGTTTATAAGTAACTTCGTCTCACTAAAACTGAGTAAATTATTCCACAAAACTTAAAATCACCCTGCCTAAGATTAGTACATAAATTCATTGAAAGTAGTTTTTAGGGCAAAATCATGATTTCAAAATATCTTTATTGGCTGTGTGGTCCATAGAGTCGAGTTCTAATTCGGCCTGTCACTGAAATGCTGAAGCTAGCCTCGCATATATATGCGGTATGCGTAGAAACGAAGTCAACGAGGCTTAACTTGTGCTCATACAAAGAGGAAATAAAGTGAAGTTGAGCTCTTCCATTGAGCAGGCGGTGGCATGGATTTATATAAGATTTTTCAATGCTTTAATTTGGTGTTTTTGACGAAAAATTATAGTTTTGTTATTGCGATAAGTTCTAAGTAAGGTGTAAGTTATTGCGGTAAGTTGTAAGGTGTAAGTAAAATGTTTTCTAATTATTTTTAATAAGTGGATCAACTATCGAAATCTGAAAGAGTGAAAAATCACTTATTCTACATTAAAAACCGCTACACGTATCTGCACTTCGAATAAGTGATGGTTTTACACTGTTTCAGTTTGAGATAGAACTATACTTGATTTTCATAGGAAAAGGAATTTAAAAGATTGATAAGTATTTGATTGAGATCCGTTGTAACTAAGTTTATAAAAAGGGTTTCGCCAGTATTATACATGTATATCAATGATTTTTGATAATTAATACTAAGATTTTTTGAAATGGTAATAAAACTCTAAAAATAAAACAAACAATCATATTTTATAAATATATGAAAGGTGAAACTTTACGTTAAAACTTCGGCAACCGATTACGGATCTTAAAAAAAAAACGGTAAGACACTTCTCTTCCTAAAACAGCCGCAAGCTCTAAAAAAAAAGAATCATCAAAACCTCGCAGCTACATAACCACCCGCGCATCCAAAAACACCCATAGACGCATAAACAATCTTCATAAAATCTCCAGCCGCCAAACTCACAATCTCAAACCGATCATCCTCTCATCCATCTCCATCAGCATCCTCTCACCGTCCACAATATATCATAATATCCCAGCGATTACGCTACATTATCTAATTACAAGCGGAAACGCTAGGAAAAAATTAGTCACCCCCCTCTCCACTCTCATAAAAACCCAAGCAAGCATCCTCTCCTCTCCTTTCCTCAATACCCACACACACACACACACACACACTCACGACATACCATCAAGCGATGATTCGCCTTATGCAAAACTCACTGGAATAATGCTCGCGTCTATTATTGTTCCCTTTAGGCGCATGCCATGCGCATGAATCCACCATCGGCGGCTCCTTTTTTCGCTCTCTCTCTCCGCGGAATAGATTAAATTCAGGTGTGCGCGCGAGCGAGTTATTGTAAATTTTCGTACCGTTACGCGAGCGCGCGCGGATTTGAATGTTTGATAAGCCGATGATTTGCTGCGGGTGGATAGCCGTAGCGACAGACACACGAGCGCGCCGAGTCGAGACATTAGTCATATACGCAACGACGAGACAGTTTACCTTGGCTTTAGTGGGTCGGGTGAGAGGCAAACGAGTAGCCTGCCTGGCTTAGGCAACGCGGCTATCGGTTTATGTGCGATGTGTGATGTGTGCGAGCCTGGATTGTGGAGGTGAAGGGTTAATAGGGTGGGAAGGAATCGGGGCTGATTAGCTCGTTGGAGAGCTGGAATTTTGTGGGGATGGTTTGAGGACAGTTGCGTTAGAGCGCGGACGAGTGTTTGATATTTTCACTTTCGCGAGTGGAGGAGCGGAGGCTGGGTTAATGGGGGTTAGAAAGGAATATAGTGCGATGCGTCACGTGAATTTTCTCGGACTTTCGATTGCAAGTTTCGATCTGCAGGTGAATTATTTTAATTTTGGTGAACGTAGCATTTTGCGAACAAAATGCTGGATTACATTATTTTGTAATGCGTAGTGTATACATTTACCTTGTAATTTTTTGTATATTTGCTCTGGTTAATAGATAAATAATAAATAAGAGCTGAGTTAGGCGACCGAATTGTAACTGTATTGGAGGGTCATAATTACGATATTCCGGAAGGGTTGTAGTGTACGTATAATAAATTTATCTGAAAATGCGAAAAATTTAAGTATTTTTTAATGTCTGAACGCAAATTTTTTTCGTTAAAAACAGTTATTATCAGTTCATAATTCTGATGGAAGATTTAGATCATTATTATCTAAACAGGTAAAGATGAAGATGGTAGAATGGAATTTTGTTGTTTGCTGTATAATAGATTAAAGGAAAGTGAAAGAGTAATTGATTACTGCGAATGATTTATTCTGGTTTTATTGAAAATCAGCTGGTAGTCACTTTTCTTTAAAAATTATTTTTATCTATGACGCTCACGCACAGACATTAACAGAAATGCATGGGGCTTTCGAAAATTTTTATTGAATTATAATACAACTAACATTTGTAAGATAAGAATTTTATACATTTTTTATTATAATTGTAAATAAAGGAATAAAAATGTAAAATTTTTGAAGATTTTAATTTATGTATTGTTATGTATTCGAGTAATCAAGATATAAGATTTTACAAAGTTTATAACCATCAGCACTTTTTATAATCTGTACAAATAAATCAATCCATCGTCGCGTTAACTATCGTAAAAATGCTATACAATAAGGAATTACATTACTAATATTTTTTTAATTGCATTTTTTTAAAAGTATGAAACGGTTATATTCAAAAGCATATTTGCTTCGTCATTTCCATGGTCGTGATATAAAAAGATCAAAAATGGCAAAAACAGTAAAAGGAAAAAATATGTTATCATTGAATTAAAAAATCATTTTAAAAAAACCTAGTTATAAAAAATATGTTAGTCGCAATTAAATAGATACCAACATTAAATGATTCTCCGCATATAAATTAAAATTCTATTGCATATACTAATTTAATGGAAATACCATTTTTACAGAACGCACATCTTTCTTTACATTATTTCATAATCTAATTCAGTTATCACCCGGAAAACACACATTACTCGAATCCTAAAAGAAGTGTATGATACAGCATCAGCTTGACGAGTTAAAAAAAAATCTCATCCTAGTATCTTATTTGCAACCGATTGTTTAACCAACAAACGATAAATATTCTTCGGTGAATCATCTGCGATCGAAAAGCCAAAGTGAAGTCAATCTTTAAAATAGTATCTAAAGCTCACTTGGCCACATTAATACCAAGCTTATTCACAGATTACCGGCACTCCGTACGTCGCTTAATTACAATTTAACATTTCAAGCAACAAATTAAAATACACTTCCACTATTTCCCTCAATCCTCACGCCACCAAAAGTCCAGCCTGCACCCAAAACAATACTTCATCGCAGCTAAACTTTAAATTAAAACTACACACGCACGATAGCTCATCCCATTCTCAGCAGCGATAAATCAAACTCGCAAGCCTAGAAAGTAGCATGAGAAGTCGGCATCGCCAAAAACGCTGCGGCTCCTACATACATAGTCTCTGCGTACGCTTAAACTCGAGATGCTTTCTCCGCTCTGCTCTGCTCCGCGCTGCGCTCCTCTGAAATTTCTCTCTTTGTGATTCCGCATGCGGCGCGGCCGCTAATTTATCGGCGCGATGCGCCGGGGGATTAGTTATTTGCGTGCGGGTTGAGAGAGCAGTGCATATCCTTTCTCGCCTGCTGCTCTTGCGCGCCGAGCGCTAAATGGCTCTGATTAAGCGAGATGTGGGGAGGGGGAGGGGGTTTAATTGCGGGATGAGTGATGACCACCCTGGCTGTGGGTTCGTATTTTTTGGTAAGGTTGTTGTTGAAAATTATTGTTTTTTTTACGCATGTTTGCTTGTTACTATGCATCGATGGGCGCAAGTAGTTACAGCCGCGCGAGTAAGACTTGGTAAAAAATATATTGGTAGAAGGAAATATGGTTTAGAAGATTTTGAAATTATGTAGTTTTATTTGAGAATTTTGACGTTTTACTAAAAAATTAAATCCTATCAAAGGATTTTAAAAAAATTCTAAAAGTAATTTCTTTTGGTCAGTGTAACAACCATTCACTATACTGTAACAAATATGTTGAAACCGATTAAAAATCGATTTACGCTTTAAAATAATGCGAATTAATACTTTTCTGTATTTTTAAAATTCTTTTATTTGATTTTAATACACTTTTTGAAGCATATTCGCACACATGTCGACCGATCCAAGTAATCAAAGTTCAAGAGATAAAACTATGCATCCCTTTAACACACGTCAAACTCCAACTTTTCAAACTCTTCCGGTAACACAAACTCATCCTTACCTGAACTTTGACCGGCACTACATCCGCACCGTTACATCTACCTACTCTCTCCACTCACCGATTTTTCTCGAACACATCCGCCTCCACAAGTATCCTTACGCATCCACCCAACCTCACAAAAAAAAACGGACCCTCAAAATCTTCCTCCTTCCCCCCGCGCGCTAAAAATTCGCGCGCCTCCCTTTTCCCTCTCTCTCTCATATCCACTCTCGCAGCTCTACTAATATATCCTCTCCTTACCCACTCGCGCATGCGCACAGCCAAATCCACCGCTCAGCTGTCGTCAGCCCCGACCAATCGGCTCTCTCCGCGCTGACGACAGCTCCTAAAAATAGAGCCGCGCGCGCACGCCGCGGGATCTAGGCCGAGCCCCGCAGTCGCGCGCCGGCAGTCGAGCCACTCGGATCTCTGCGCCTTGCTGGCTTGTCTCTCTCCATATATGCGTGTGTGATAAGTAGCTGATAGGCCGCTCTTCACGTGGAGCCTCCGACTCACGGGCCGCACGTGCCTCGAGCGAGTATACATATACAAGTATATACAACGCGCACGGGACTTGGTTTGGATATAGGAGGAAGGATGCGCGGGCCCGAGTGCGCGTAGTGTCTTCCCCGGGAGTGCGTTTATGTGTGTGTGTGCCGTGGCAGTGCACTGGAGAATCGAGAGGAAGAATCGCCGAGGAGCCTCCGAGTCGAGCGAACGGTTTGTTTATCGATTCGACACTTGCTTTTTACGTGCCTGCCGCTGTTGTTTGCTCCTTTTTTTCGCTGCTTGTGGGTAGACGCTGTTGGGAGAGGCTTGTGTGTGTGTGTGTGTGTTTTTAGCGCTTAGGCGCTTTTTTAGAGTGGGTGTGGAGGCGCGAATGGATTTTTGGGAGTCGAGGAACGAGTATTTTTTGCGAGATGCAGGGATACCGGGAATTTTTGGTTATTGGCTCTAAGAGTGGGATGTGTAGGGGACGGAGGTGGTTTGTTCGTTTGGGGCGAGGTGGAGTGAAGATGGTTTGGGTTAGTTTTTTTTTGTAGGAACGTGGGATATATCGCTTGGCAGGAAATTTGCTGATAAGAGCGGCTGATAATGGAATTCGGTTTAGCGTGAGAGGTGTTTGTATAGCCGCGAAAAAGTCTATTAACCACCTGTTCTATTGTTGCTTCGTTAAATTCATAATAATGAACGTTTAGTTTCACGGATGGTTTGATTAGAAAACACGATAGGTACGAGACTTGAAAAACAAGAAATGTGTACTTACATTTTTTTTAATATAATCATGATATTTATTGTGGATTAAATGAATACTTTCAAATTAATAGACGTGAGAAATGGTGAATTGTGGTAAATAAATATTTACGCAGACTATTTTAGTTACATTAGATCAAAACAACTTTTTTTGTATTTCTTTTTTTAGATTATACTTCTTATTATGAAAAAATACATTTTTTGTGTATTCTTGATTAGCTGATTTCCTATCTGTTCAACAATAAATTTGTAGAATAATTAACATTACGCATTGTAAAATATTATGTACTTTGCTTAGTATTAATACATTAATATTGTAAGAAACCATTGTCTGCGAATAAATTTTCAAGCAAAAGTTTAAAAAACTATGCTTTTACTAAACCTATCTCTAATTAGCCATAATCGCCATCAAATACTCCAGTTTCTCAGTGATTCTCAAATACCACAAAAAAACTTAACTTCTTTGTGTACTTAACCACTTAATTCGCAGAAGTCCCTTAAAGACTGAAAAAAATTAGAGTTCATTAGACTCGAATTTCATTCCCCGAAGTACTTGGCATATGCGCATTTCCAGGGAATTTTTCTTCGCCTCAATCTCGCCCTCCCAGCGTTATGCAAGCCCAATAAACAAATCGTCCAAAATCTAATTCAAAAGCCATTAACGATCGCCTAAAAATTATATTTACAACCGTCAAAATTCGAACATCCGAACTACGTGTCGCGCTCGTTACTTTAATATATTATTTTCCCATTCAAATCGAAAGTTGCGAGATCGAATGAGATTCAAACGCTGAATTTATTCGAAAAATATACAAAATCTGTCGTTTATGGATTGTGCAGGTTGGAGAAGAGGCGAATGCAAATGGGCCGGCTGCGCGCGTGCGTCTGTACTGATGTAAATTTTTTTATATACGGCCGCGAAGAAGACGCTGACAAATTAAATAATCTGTAATCGAGAGAGCCGCGTTCCTTGAAATTGAGAGTTAGCTGCGCTCGCTCTCCTGGTTACTTGGTGTCATTGCTTTTGTCTACGTGGATAGGAGCGGCCGACGAATTTTAAGAGCTCTTTTTTAATATTTTATTATTGGATTGTGTTCCGAGCTTTGCAAGACATGGGTATCATTATTAGTTTGTTTTATAACATTATTTTTTCAAATCTAAAATCTAGAATTAAATTGTCTTATTACATTTTTACAAATATAAATTTGTAACTTTTTAAGAAACTATGTTTATAAATTATTTATTTATAACAAGAATAATTCAAACATACGTGTATGTATACATACAGTCGATACAACATACCTAAAAATATTTACAATATAAAAAATGATTAAACTAAAAAATCTTATAGGCAACCATTAAACAAAACAGATGTTCCCCTTAAAATTCTCTTGCTAACTATCCCCAAAAGTCCAAATTCAAAAAATCCTCTTCAGTCGCTAGCAATAAACTTCCATACATTCAATCCTTGATTACAAGCAAAAGAAAAAACAACCGCAATATACCCAATCAATCCTCATTCACAAAAAGCCCCTCCGTTACACTCGCATGCGTGAAAAATCGCGCACGTGGATATCCTCGTCATCCGGCGCTGCGGCGCGCGCCAGCTGATTATAATTCGTTATTATGAAACCGCGCGCGCGGAAAAGCGCGAGCGATGAGGCAACGAGCGCGGCCCTGACAGAGCACGGCTTGGAAGAGAGAAAGAGAGAGAGAAGCGTAAAAATAAATAAAAGAAGTTTTATCGGGACGCGGCGCGGCAAACGAAGTCAAAAGCACCGACGGAAACGCCCGACGAGCTGATGCCGGAAAAAGCGGAGAGCGAGGGTTAATCGCGTGGAACGAGAGCAAGAGACGGACAAACGGAGAGTTTATTATACGGGGGGAGAGTTGGATTTTGGGGGATTGGGAATCGAGTGGACGTTGGCTTTGTGGAGTTTGTTTTTTATTTTCGATTTTCATTGTTTTTTTTTTGTGGTAAGGAGGAGGATGTTGTGTTGGATTTATGGCTGTCGGGAATTGATTAAAGGGAATTTTTAATTCGACCTCCAGAAAGTACTATTCACTCGGGCTGAATTATTAAAAGTAGATAAAGTCCGAGATAAGTGAGACATCGCATACAAAGAAAACTACGCGCTTGGTTATCTTTGACTAGACACTCTCTAGCTCTTTTGTAACTTAACCAGGCTAAATACATTCTTTTATTTCATTTTACTTATTTCCGCTAATGAAATGTAAACATGCTCCTACAGACTTCTTCAAGAGCTAAACTTATCTATTCAAAAACTCTTATTTATCACGCACCCACAAGCAGCGACACTCACAGATACTTTCCATCTCAACATCCCAGCTCAATAATCCCCAAAAAAATCAACACAACCGGAAAATCTCGTGAAAAATCGCACTTTCCCGAGCCGGCAAGCTGAAAGATGTAACGAGAAGCCTCGGCTATAGCCTCGAATTGTAATGCGACGCCAGGAGTAGCGGCGCATACACGCACACGTACATATCTGACTCTCGAGCCGCGAGTTTCAAGGCTGCGTAAGTATATACGCGAGCGAGTATCGCGCGCATACAATGTATGTACAAGTTGGAGGTGTGTGCGCCGGAGAGGATTAAGGTGGGGCTTCGGCTGGGACGATTTCCTTTTATCTTTTTTCTTTTCGCTGTTTTAGTGGGATTTTCGGCGTGGGGGCGTGAATTGCGAAGAAAAGTGAGAGTAATTAAATGGATTGGATGAGTATCAAATATTAAGAAGTTTTTTTTTTCTCTAAAACTTAAAGAATTTGATTAGATCAAAAGCAATTATAAGTAAATCAAGTATATGAAAAAAAAACAAAAGTATAGTTTATTAAAAAACAGAGCTTTACTAAAGCTGCAGTAAAATTCAAAAGCGTTTCCGAGAATTTTTTCTCATGGTGATAACTTTACCAGTGAAAACGAAACTATTGCACACGTGTTTCTACTCGCAGCGGTTATGAACATACTTCTGTATACAAATATGGTTTTATTACTTTCCTTTATTATATAGCTCGCCTGTTCTCTCGACCTTATGAACAATTTCGAGGAAATTTTAAATTTTTTAGAGAGAGAAGTTATTTAATAATTTTAATAGATTTTTCTTCTTGGAAATTCATTATACTTAAATAAGGAGCTTTTTTGGGTCAAGGTTTTAAACAATGTTTTGACAAAAATATATAGAAATTATATAAATATTCGAACAACCGTGATACTAATAAATAGTTGTAAATAGTTTCTATTGTTACGTGTAAACAGCAAATTCTCAACTTCATTTAAACATGCTACTCTTTTCAAAATAGCTAATTATTTTTCTTAGAAAATGTCGACTTATAAATATTCAGCGCATGCAAGAAAATAAATTTCCTTTTGTATTGTTATGTAAAATGTTTCTCGTAAAAAACAATCTTTATTTCACTTTCCATTATTATGCACAGTGCTTTCACTATATTTTTTATAAGAACTGTATATGTCATATAAGTATTAATTAAAAACAAAATATGTAAAACTTTTTACTAAGATTATTTTTCTACAAAATAAAAAATATTTCAAAGCAAATAATGTGATAAAACATTTCTTACATTTTTTCTATAATCGTAAAAATTTATAATACAAAGATATTTCTATGAATTAAAATTAATGAAAATCCCTTATTCGAGCTATCCACAAAAATCCCAAACGAAAAATTTCGTGCAAAAATCAGCCATCCGTATAAATCTCTACCTCTTCACTTTCCGCCGACCTTTTCGTCTGCGAATGCAACGCTAAAATCGTAAAGAAGCAGACCGTAAAACCGGGCTGTGTTCCTCTCGGCAATAAAGCGCGATTCCCTTCTTTTTTTATCTTTGTCGCTCACATTCGGGTGCTAAAGTCCGAGTCGCCTTCCGAAAAACCAGCCTCGCTCTCCTAACATGCGCGCCTCCTCTTAACGACGCGGCCCGCAGAGAGAGAGAAACAAGAGAAAGAGAAAGAGCGCCAAAATTCGCGGCCGTGACCTTACTTATATACGCGCCGACAAATGTCTTATCCACGCTGCGGTTTTTAGCGACTGTGAAGTTGTACCTGGAAAATGAGAAGAATAGCCTTTACGTAAGAGTGCATGAGTTTTTGAATTTTCGATGCGAGCTCTACTGAATGGGGATTGGAATTTGAAAAATGTTAGAGGGATTGGGTAAGCGGTTGCATTGATTGAGGCACTGACAGATAGCGTAATTAGGTTGCAAGGTTGATGACCATTTAGTTAAGTGAATTGGGTAATTAAATTGATTGGTTCCAATTTATTGGTTTTTCAGGTTGTTCGTTGGGTTTTCGTGATCGGTTTTATAATTGAGTTAATGAGTTATTTAAATAAATTAATGAGTTTCGGTTAAAAGTTATGAGCTTAAATTGTGTAAATATACGCAGGCAAAAGACGATATTGTGTAGAACATTCTGAAAATTGTGTAACCTTATTAGATAATTCCATGTATGAAGTTTGAAGTCATTTTAACAAAATGGAAAATGTCAGGCAAAACGTTTTAAATATGATTGTTATTAATAACTTTTAATTTTTTACAGTACTCTTATCAAATGTAAGATATTAGAATAAAGTTTAAATTCAATGTATTTAATTATATTTAAACTAGCAAAGAAAAAACAAAAATTAAATATTCACTAAAGAAAATAATAGTTACTTCAAGAACTTAAGATACACATTTGATTGTAAAAGAAAAAAGTCCTTTCCACTTTACGTAACCCTGATTGTTATTGTACAGTTGGCTGTATATATGCACGATATTATCTCTAAATTGCACAAAAACGTGGGCTCCATACCATTAGATTTGTTTTACATTCCGCGGCGCGAGTACGAGTATAATAGTGCGCGACCTTAATTGCCGATTGCGTAAAGTTAAACACCTTTATTAACCTTCAAACTGAACATTAACATCGTCTGAATGTATTTTTAAGAGTTTTAAATTTAACTGCTTATTACGCGTTAGTAGTTCTGAAAGGTACCTTATGTTTCTTTATATCCTATTATTAGGAAGATACTATTTGTTTGTTGTCACGGTCATTTTTTTTTTCCTAATTACCTCTATAAACATCAATTACTTTTTGTTAATATGGATATTATTAAAATTGTTTTTAGGATCTTATGAGAATGCAAATCTTCATAGTTACGATTGAATTGGTTAAAAAAGTTAATTATAATTAAGAAAAGACTAATCAATGATTATTTAGTTTTTTCCATCTACAATTTTATGCAATTACAGATTTGCTATGGAGTTTGTAAGAATGAATGTACTAACGATTAATAGAGATAAATACTGTAAATTGCTATTGGATCTTAAAATCTATATTTTTTTTTTAAATTACTCTTTTTTCAAAGTTTCAACAAGTGTCTTAACTCGCATAGCAACTAATTTTCAAGAAACCCACAACTTAAAAAAGCTATACCACACTCCCGCTAAAGAAAAAACCAAAACAAAAGTAGCACCACACATCCCTTTACTCCAGCCTGCCCCACATTCGAAAACAAAGGACGCGCCGATAACCCACTGCGTGCGCACAGCAACTCGGAAGGAAGCCTCGTGTGGGCGCCTCCTTCCCTTCAATTCACGCCCATTCCTTACCCAACCTCTGGTATTCCCCCTTTTCCTTTTTGTTAAACTTTCCGCGTGACCTTAAAGGCCCAGCAGCATCCGACTTTCGAAATCGTTCGCCGCCCGTTAAGAAAAAATCCTCCTCCTTTTATGCTCTCTCTCTCTCAGTCGCGTTGCTCAAGAATCCGATTTTATTTATACCCGCGCGTGCGGCTTTCGGTACTTTTGCGCGGGCACCGATGGAAAATATATGTGCACGAGGAAAGTCGGCAGGCCGAAAGTGCGACATGTTCGCTTGAATTGAGAAATCGATCGATTGGGGCCGAGATGGACGAGGCGTTGCGTTTATTTTTTTTCATTTTATATACGCGCGTGACAAATTGAAGTTTTCGGAGGTATGCAAGGAGGTATACGAGCGCCGGGTTTGACGAGCGTTTTATGTGTACCTTTCGGGTTTTAATGGTGGGGTCATTATTCTTATAGTATATTGTGTAAAATGTGAGAATTCTTGGATAAGGTTGAAGGAAAACGTTACGAAAATTGTAATTTTATTTTTGTCGCGGTTGTCGCAACTTGTGAAGTTTATGAGGTGAAGTTCTTCAATAATTAATTATCGTCAGAGTAAAAAATTCAGTTCCAATAAAATAAAATAATATAGCTCGTATAAAGAAGTCGGCAACAGTAGATTTTTTACAGGCTGCCGGTAAAAAAGGACCGACCAATCGTGATTATACCAAAAACCGCGTAATCAATTTTTTCGGCTTCCACGCGTATAAGTACAGCACCGCAATCATAGAGCGAGCCTAATGAGGTAGAGGAGAAAAATGAATCGGATGCGACTACTCGTGCAGAACCGGTTTTCCTTCGCCTTTTTTCGAGCGCCGCGCGCGTACGGCCGAATATGAATTCGCTCGGGCCGTCGCCGTTATTATCATGCGCGAATTTCTGGTTTTGCATTTTGGCTATGGTTGCGCCATGCGCGTTTGACGTAGGTTTTGGAGATTCTCTCTCTTTTTTTCTTGTTTTTATTGACGGGCTTGTATGAATACAGCTCCAGTTATATTGAATTTTAATATTTATTGGATCCGGCGCGGCCATTAAATTGTAGATCCGTTGGTTGCGCGCATAAATTATTACTGGTGTATGTTTTAGCTAAAAATAATGGAGATATACATGCGTAGATGAAATGTGGGATGAGATGAAAATTAATAAGTAGAATTTATTTTTTTTCGAGGTTAGAAGTTTGTTTGACAAGTGCCTTATAAATAATATTAGTAATCTTATAAGAACAGCTGATTATTTTTGATATTTTAAAATTTTTGTTTGAATATTATATAAAGAGTATATTAATAAATATAGCTTATATTTCACACTTGAATATATTCAAAAAACAATAATAAAAATCATAAAATATTTAAAGTATTTTTTGATACTGATTAAATAAATTATTTTAAGGAAAAAAATAGTTTGATAACTTTAATTAAGAGTATTTGGACTTAATCGTATAATCCTTTGTGTACGTACATACGTACATCAGTAAAATCATATCTTTTGTTCACGAAATAACAATTCTTAGAATACTACAAACTTTCTTTTCAAACTCGAGATAATTTATTTTTAATGTAATACATTTGCACAGTCAAATAATTTATTTATAGTATTACTGATTATTTTTAAGCTCCTTTTCGGTACTTCAAATTGAATGATCTTATTCAATTGTAATGTAAAATATATTCCATTATAAATTCATCAGTAAAATTATATCTTTTATTAGTAAAGTTATTTCAAAATGAATTTCTTACATGCCTTATTTTTAATCTAATTAAAGTAAAATTGTCAACAGAATATTACAATTTTTTACTTTTCATTAAGTTTGTAAAAATGCAGAACCTGTACAGTAACAACAGAGTTTCACTTTTGCGATTCGAGTTCGCAACGTCGATATAAATTGAATAAACCGATTGTCGAAACTCATTGCCAATTGTAATTTATGGCACTCTCGTATTAAGCCTCATTAGTGTGAACTATTTTATCGGAGTATCGGTTGTGTACGATCAATTGCAATTTAATTCGATTCTTTTATGTACGTTTTTAAGAGCCAAAAGTTTTAATTTTTGATAGTTTAGGCAATTTTGTTAAGATATAAAAGTGAAGTAAAGGTTTTTTCTTATAATATTTTTGTAAGTGCATTCTGTTAAATGTATTAATTTTATTAATTAATTTGTATCTTAAGAGATATTTAATTTTATAAATTGGTATCTATTTTATAATGAATTTATCTATAAACACTGATATTTGAAATAATTAAAAACAAATTTTTGAAAAATCATTATATTTACTTACTGTTATTTAAACTAACATTATTTATTGCAATACAAATATCTTTACTTACATAGAATTTGACAGCCCATACAATTTCACTTTCAATATTAATTTAATTATCATTTCGTAATTGAATTACATTAATTCAAAACAACTTGTCAATAAATAATAGAATATGAAATTGTAATCAATTATCTTAAAAGATCCCCTAAGAAAAAACTGGCGTTATAATAGAAACAAGTGAAGTTTATCAATTCGAAGCCGACCAACGTAAAAAAGAATGTATCGATCAATTTTTCGCAGCTGATAAGATCGCTGCGGTCTACTCGTGTAATTTCTCATCTTCTTCTTATCAGATTTGTCTGCCAAGAGCGAGGAAAGGTGTACAAAAAGTTCCCGTGGCGATGTGTGATAATATGAAGCACTTTATATGAGAGGAAGTAAAAACTTTTTTTTACAAAGTGACCTTAAAAAATACCTAATTTTAACTTTCGACCCTGAAATGGAAACTTTTTAAGAAGGCATTAAAAACAATGGAACAAATTTTTTTTTTCTAAAATAATATTTAACGTATATGTGTTTTTAAATAGATAATAGATATTTAATGATACATTAAATAAAATTTTTATTTATACATTCATTACTTTTTGGTAATAAAAAACTTTTTTAAATTAACTTTTAGGACTGTATGTTTAAAGACATTAAGGAATTACAAATTAAAAATTATCCACAAATATCCCAAGAATACGCATATCTTTAACATAAAACATTTATAAATAGAGTTTGATTTCAGTGATTTTTAGATTTGAAAGTATTACAGCTGATAAATCGGTAATCATTAAAACTGAAGGTTAGAGCTTCTGTCATTTTATCTGCACCTAATTATTTCACATATGCCCGTAAACAAGATGGTAAACAAAAATAATGATGAAAAAAATTAAAAAGCCCTATTACTAAATATTAAAAAAAATTGTCTACAAATATTCTTTTCTCCTCAACTCACCTATAAAAATATACTTTTCAAAGGAAGTACATCAATTAAATTAATCGTGCTCAAATCCTTTCGCCACGACCATGAGAAACCAAACAATTCGTTTCTCCTTTTTTCTTCTCTCTCTCAAAAAAAAGAGTGACCTCTCCCGATTCGAAACGCAGCACATTAGGAAAAAGAGATGCGAATCGGCGCGGCGTAATTGAGCGTTATTCCGGTCTTTAATCGCGCCGATTTCCCTAATGAGATCGGCTGTCCCATAGTCCAAGAGCTCATCCTTAATTCATCATTTTTGCATCGATAGAAACAATAATTCCGCGAGAGCGAAAAATAGGGTTAATGATTTCCTTTGGTATACACACACGTCCGAGATTGAAGCGCATCGCTCGCCGCGGGCAATAAAAAGTTTTCACGCGCTCGTCGTTAAGCCATACGGTCGCCGAGAGATAAAGATAGTATTATGTATTTTTTGCACGTTTCCGACGAGAGAGGAGCGATAAAAAAACTCGGCGCGTTTATCTCTTTGATTTCATTAATGCGGGTTTTCAGGACGACTTTCGTGCATGCATACACGCGGCCTTTTTTTTTTATTTTTTTTTTTTTTTATAATGTACGTCAAATGCGCGCTGCATTTTACGAGTGTAATAATAGAGGCGCATCGCGAAGTCGCGCGTGGATTAGATAATCGAGATTTTTTGAGACGAGCTTCAGTCGAGGTTTTTTGCATCGCGTAATGGCGCTGGTTAATAAAAGTGTGCAGCCTTTTTTTATCGCGCTTCTATTAAACGCTGAATTTCCAATCTCTGCCACAAATATATACCTATCAAATCAACTGCACAGCGACATACTCGTAATATACCAAACAGAAGCTTGCTCGCTTAGCATCCATATACCTCAACCGCCGCGGCGACGCGTGGGAATCGCTAAACAAAGAGCGCGCACTAGATCAGCTGTGAGGGAGAGTCGCATATGCGCGAGTATTACACGATTACGCGAGTGTCTCTTCATTACCGTGGAGCTGTGGTCGCGCGGAGGCCAGGGTCTCTCTCGCGCCTTCGCTTCCTCTTTTTTTTTTAATCCAGCGTTTGTATAGAGCTTCCCACTGGTGGCGATTCCCATGATGCAGCTTCGTTTCCGGTGCGCGTTGTGTGTGAGATGAGTGGGTTTTTGGGTTTTGGAAGCGATGGTTAGGAGTTTTTGGGGTTTGAGGAATGGTTTTTGTGGGGAAGGGTTTATATGGTTAAATGGTTTTTGTAAAAAGTAAGATCTGCTAAATATTACTGTGAAAGTTATTTCCTAGTTGTTATTTTTCTACTATTTTTTTCTAGGACGATTTTAAACGCGAGCCTAATAATAAGATTTATTACAGAAATTATTAAACCTGCGTCTACGTCATAAGGAAAGTGCAAAGTTTTTTTCTCAGTAATAATAGTACCAGGCGTTACAATGTACACGTTATTGTATATCCACATAAAAGGAAATAGGAAATCAAAAACATCTTTTGACTAGCAGCGTTTAAATGTCGACTTTTAGATTGGCTCTCATCCACTTTTTCATCTTTCTTCATTTCTGACTTTGTAGTCGTATAATTACTTTTATTACCAAGTCACGCTTTGTTAAAAATTCTGTGATTCTCTTCAAGTACGGATTTCTAAAAAGCCGACATAGTTATACATCGCTAATGTTTTCTTTTTTTATTTTTGACCTTCCTAATCTCATCCCGTCGATCTGCTCTCACGCCTTTGTTTCCTACAATGAATTTCATTACTTTGCTGTACATTTATAGTCATCTGTTAATGAAATGTTGCTATTTTTTAAACGAACTGTTTTATTGCCATAATTATTTTTGAAAGGTGTAATTATGCTTTTGTGTTCAACAAATACAATTTATATAAATTGTCTAAATTGGCAAAAAGTTTAAACATTCATTCTGCAATATAGCTGAAGAATGTATTCTTTTTAATTTTATATTTTTGAAACTTTAAAAACTAAAACTTAAAAATAGGTTTTAATATTCAAAACAAGAAGCCAATGTTATGAAAGATATTAATCTTTGTGCTCTAAAAGAAAGCTAAAAAAAGCTGGGTTTAGTTTACACGTATATGCCGCAAGTAGATACAGACGAGGTGATCAGACGATATTCATTTAACGTAACTTTAAGTATATACATAATTTGCATATACTCTTGAATTAAGAATAACTTTTCGTGCTTATTTTATTTCATATAAATAGCAACATCTGTTTACTATTTATATATTATAATACTATTTATAACTTTAAATACAATGTTTTTAATGTAGGTAATTTTAAGTTTCAGTTAGCTAATTATAACAATACTCTTGAATATGTTTCGACCTACAATTTTTATCAAATATTAAAAATCCAAAATTTCAATTACTATTTAAAAAAAATTAATAACAAAAAACCTCTATCAAACTCTCAATTCCCAACAATACTTTAAAAACCACGCATCCAACACCACACCCCTCAATCCATCATACCCACCAAAATACCTAAACGAAAAAATGCAGTCCACAATTCGCGCCTACTCCACTTCTCGCGAAGTCAAAAGTCAAGCTGTAAATCGCGATTACAGAGGCGCGTGCAGCCAAGCGTCGGGTTTCTGGCATCAGCCTCCTTCTCTGCTCTCTATAAGCCGTGCGGCTCTCTCGCGAGGCGAGCTCTGCCTTATGTAATATTGCGCGACGTCCGACGGAGAGGAAACACGAGAGATGCGCCGGGAATTCGAAGATCTCGATGTGAATTCGCGCCGAGGTGGGGGCGGAGAGCAGCTGCTGCTCGAGATTTTTAAATCTTTCCGAATGGTTATGTACACGATAAAAAAAAGTGGAATAAATGTTTTCTATTAGGAGTATATACGTTAAGAAAATTGGCTTAGTTTTAGGATCGGTCTCTAAGAGGCCTGTGACACTGCGTACAAATTGTTCTAATCTTCTACGCTTGACGATATTTTATATCGATACTATCCCAACGTTATCGAGTGCAATACCGCGCTGTTATCGGCACATCTCGCGTCGTTCTTCCGATTAAACCTGAAAAAACAGCGACCTTAAGCCACGCACTCGACTAGCTCCGGACAACGGAGCTCGCGCGTAAATACGCTTATACACACATTTACACTGATGCGGGGGAGGGGCTATAGGGAACGCGCGCACCCACATCTGTCCTCGCGCGGAGAAAGAGCGCACGTGCTTGGCGAGCCTTAGAGATTTTCTCGCTTGGATCGCGGGTATGTAGATGTGTATGTATGCGTGTGGTAAACAAAGAGGCATGAGGGGTGGAAAGAGAGACGGATGAAAGACGATTAAAGGTGATGATTTTTGGGACTGTTTTTTTTCTTGGGTTTTGGTTAATATTTTACTTTTATTTTTCGAGTGAGATTGTAGTGGGTGTTTAGTGTAGCGACACGTAATGCTTGATTTCGTGTCAAGTGGAGAAATTCAGTTTGGAAGGAATGAATTTCAGACGATGTAAGCTGAATTATTTTAATTCGTGTTGGTAATTAATTTGGGAAGCATTGGGATAAATGAATTAAATAATTTAGGCTAGATGTATCTGATTGACATTTTTCTATTGTATTACGTATAATTTTATATAATTAAACTTCATAGCTACATAATATTCTTGTATGCTTAATTACATAACATTTTAATTATGCACTGATCAAGAGCTTCAAATGGAAACCAAGCTACTCGAAGACAGAATCAAGCTCGACAGAAATAAACTACTCGATACTTCTCACCATAAAAATCCACATAACTCATATAAAAAAAAAACGCAAATTCAAACAAGACATATCCCAATGCTCGGAACGAAATCTCGTTAGAAAGATAGGATCTCCTAGCGCGCGCATTAACATCGATACCCACCCATAAACTAGCGCAAAATTACGTACACCCATTATATCCCCAGCCGCCTAGAAATTGACATTTATATTAATGACACGCAAACGTATACGACAAGCAGCCCAGCTCACACTTCAACTCTCCAGCTCTCTCCCCGACTCTCTTTCTCTCCTCCGCACGCGTCCCATTAGCTATTACAATCTTTTCGCCCATAAATTTCAGAGAACGAAAACTACCTACTTGCATACAAAACGCGCGCATAAACAATAAAAGGAGGCCGGCATTGTGCGGCTTTTTTTCTTTTAATTTAGAAAAAAGCCGCGTAATCAGCATCGCATGATTTACACCTTGATACGACAAAAGAATTACCGTCCATCAATCAAAGCTCGGCGACTCTCCGACCTTCTCTCTCTCTCCTCTCATCTCGAATAATAAACTCGCGGCGCTTATACACTTTTGTAAATCGTAATCGCTTATCTCCGTGCCCAGAGGTGAGTCTCGGCCTTCGCCTGTACGTGGGCGTCTTTTCTATCAATTATTAATTGTGAGGCATTAACGGGGCCGTAATAATCGACGATCGCGCTCTCGCAAGGACGAGCTCGATTTTTCCTATAGACGCATTTGCATGGCTTTTCGCGCCGAAGGCTGACTCGTCCCGTCTTCTTCTCCTATGTATATATATTTAATAAAGAGTCGGCTTTATTCATTCGCACGCTGGTGCGTATTAATAATCTTTCGACGTGTGGTTATATGACAAAGTCGTGACGGGAGTGAGCGAGAGAGTGGTTAAACGCTTTTCTTGGTATTAATTGCAATGATGATTATGATTGAGCGACGAATTATGGGCGCGCGTATGCTAATTGGGTGCCGTTTGAAAGCGATCCGCGAGCGCTTTTCTTCGCTGGCTGTATGGGCGATTGTTTGCGGGATGTGAGTGTGGGTAATGGCGAAGGTTAGAGAGTGGTTGTAGTGGCGTGTGAACGGTTGTTGTGGATTTAGGGTGGGTTGAGAGAAGGGGGTGGTTCGGTTATGATTTTTGCTTGGGTATGATGTAGTGGAGATGACAGTGTGTTAGGTATGTGGATTGTGAAGTAGGAAAAATGGGAACGTTTGGAAAGAGATACAGATTTATTTCAGCGTGATAAATTAACGTTGATGCAGGTCATTTATAGTTTTGATAAGAAATGTCAAAGTCTTTAATAATACCCACTTTTAAAATACTAAAATAAATTGTATATTATGTAGACGATTAATAAAAGCAAGGTAGGATTATATCTATGGATAAAAATATACAGTTTGGCCAATACAAATTTCAAAATATGAACCTAACGATAAATTAATGAAAACGAATGTTTTAAAAATAAAACTGAAAAACTTATAGTATAGTAGAATAAAAATGCCATCGAATTGAAAATAATCAGTCTCTGCTGCAAAAGCGTATCGAAGATAAGACGAAATTAAAGAAGAACCAAAATTAACACAAAAACAAGTCTACCTAATAACCCAATCTAAAAATGCACTACAAAAACTAAAACCACCAAGTCCCAAAAACTTTTCGTATATCCTCATCTAAACCCAGAAACATCCATCCAACACCCCACACACACACACACAGCATCCACACCAGCTACTTACTCCCAAAGCCCCAACACAATCGTCCCAAGCCCCACACGCCAACTAAAGCCGAAAAAGGCTCCTTAAAGTGCGCAATGAGCCAAGATATGCGGGCACATCAATCTCTATTAGCCGTCGCGCGAACGCACTCGTCGACTGCTGCTCTCTGTCTCTCGTTTTTTTTTTCGGGCCTCAGCCTATATGTACACATCGTCTCGCTGTCCGCGCGAACGGGAAGGCGCCGGGGAATATAGACTAAACATTGGAGACGAGCGCGCGGCTGTGCGGCTGAAAGCTGGCTGATTGATCGGCGATCGATCTCGGCGTGTGCTTTTTTTATCGCCCGCTTGGCTCTGGCTTCGGGGTGGGGCTGATGCGCGATGACAAGACGCAAGCGGCTTTGTGGAGGATGATTTTTGGTTTTTTTTGAGAGCTGAAGGATTTGGAATTTTTTCGGCTTGGTTCATTTGAAGTTGTGCGAGAATTTTAATTTTATACGGGTCATATTGTTAATTCTTTTAATAAAAAGACTGGAAATTTAACGTAGATTAAGCAATGATTAAATTAGCTGGACTGATAATGCTGGCAATAATCCACAATTTTCTCAATATCGAAATGACCACTCGAAACCATCAAACTTTTCAATCCCACTTATAAAAAGCCCATAACAACGAAAAAAATTAAGCATAGTCTCACCCACGCGCATAGATAAGCTCCCAGAAAAAAGTGCGGCGAGAAAAAATGTGGTCCCGAAGCCCCCCCTTAAAAGCGATAATATCCCAGCGAATTGCTGGCGCTCCGCGCCCGCTGGAGTGTAGACTGTGGGCGCATTGTGCTCGTGGACGCGGGGACAGGAAGCATAAATTTGACTCGAGCGCCAAATGTAGAGGAAAGGAGAGCGCGTGGCTGTGTGCTGTAAAGTATATACAGGCGTTCAGTGGCCAGCCTCGGACTAAAGAAGGCGCAGAAGGCGACGCGCCTGTTGCGGCGTTGTTATTGTGTGCGTTGTGGGATTTTGGAGAAGGTGCCTCCTCGAGACTTGTAGCTTGCTTGTTTGGTGAAGGTAGTTTTGGGAAAATTGAGGAGAAGGAGAGTCTTTGTGAGTGTTGCTTTTCGGGTACAAAGGATGATTGTTCTTGAGCGGAGTAATTTTGGGTGAGGCGTGGAATTAATCGTAAGCATAAGTAGCGTAAACGTCTGTCCAGAATGAATAATCGTCAATTTAAGTTTTGAATTACTTTTAGTTTTGTCGAGAAAGGCTGTACATTTTATGAATCGTGTATATATTCAGAAAAAGAGTGCCATGGACATTAATTTATGGAAGAGTAGAAAATGGCTTAAAAAATAATGGAGCATTATTATAATATATCTTGGAAATCAAGCTACCTACATAGGTTGAATTTCCATTTATACTGGATCCTAAAATATCAATATATCAATCACGTTACTTTCTGCTTAATTGTTCCAATAAATAAATTTTATTAAAAAAATTTGTACTTATATAAAATATATTTTATTTCGGTTATAGATATTTCTCCAAGTTACCCCAATGGTTGTACATCATAATTTCGCAATAGTTGTAAAAGTTTTTTGTAAAGTGTTTTACTGCTTTCTTCTATACCTTGATAGATTTTAATAATAAAGTAATAAAGTTCTTGGCATGTAAACAATAACAAAACGAAATCACTTTAGTAGCAATAAATATGATTTTATGTTGTGATAGAGAACTTTGAACTTAAGTGTTCCATTAATCCCTACACGTTGTATTTATATATGAAAAATTATTAAGTATCTATTATTAGTTTCCATTTTTTTTCTCTAAAATTATCAAACGAAAAGAATTAGCATTTTAATAATTATTTTCCATCACACACATCCAAACCTAATCAACCACACTACCGACGCCACAACTCACCCCAATTCCTCTCTCACACTTATCAAACCCATCCAAAAAATTTCACACACCGCTAGTACATCTGCAACACGCTCGTATATCCCAGCCCTCTCTCTACATCGATCGTCGATCGCAGCTAAAAACAGCCGGCGGCCGACCGGCCGAAAAGCAAACATCCGCGCTCGCGTATACCGGACTTTGTTGCTCGTCTCTCGCGCCCGCGTCTCGTGAAAATAGACGCAAAATGAATTATTATGCAACGAGCCTGCGCGAAAAGTAGGCAAGCCGCGCGTTCCCAAGCTAGCCGAAATCACCTGAAATACCGAACGCGAGCCTAACTAGGCTGATGGAGGACTTCTGGGAAAAGCGGGCTTGTAAGCTGGGCCAATTTGCGCGGTTTCGCTGCTTTGAAGAATCGAGCTTGTGGCTTGGAGAGAAAGAGATGGACAGGCTGATGGTTATGCGGTTTTAGCGCGCAGTGTAACAGGTGCCTCGCGCGCTGACGATGTGTCATTTTGTTGGAGTAACGAGTGGATTTGTCAAAAGTTGCGGCTTTTTATAGGTCGGCCAATCGAGATGTTTGGCCGGTGTTGCAGAGGATGTTCAAATGAAGACTGGTTCTTGTAGAGGCGATAAGTCAGTTGAGATGAGGTTGTTAAGTAAAGACTGTATTAAAATGAAAAGTTAGTAACGTCAAAATATGAATTAATATTATAACTTCCTCTGCGTCATGCAATAATCCAAATATATTGCATAAAATAAATATGTTTAATCAGCGAGTCGAAAACTTTATCAACTTTAAAAATTCTTGTAACAACAAACTCGTCGCCAACAATTACTAAAAAGTAATTAAAAAATTATAAATAATTAATAGCCGCTAATCAAGCTTATCCAGGCTAACCCATCAATTAACGTACAGAAACTAATCAAGCTTATGCAACGAGCGCAACAAAGTCCGACTAGTTTCATAAAAACCCGCCGTTCTCTCATCATAAATTAATTATCCAGCACTCAATAAGCAGAATAAAAAAATCCAGCTCGCGGGCACCGCTCTAACACAGCCATCCGTTCAGCCTCGAAAAGTCGCAAGAAACGCTCCTTTATACCTATTTATAAATTTTTCCAGCCGCCAGTCTAGCCGCGCATTTTGCGTAAGAAAATCGATGCGCTCTCGATTATTAAAGACACCTGTTACGTCTATATGTATATAAGCGAGAGCAAACAAAAAACGAAAGGAACGCGCGGCAGATCAAAGGCGCTTAGGCCGACGTTTGACTGAGCTGCGCGCGCAGGCACGTTTTAATAGGCGAGCCATTATAACTCGACCGCGCTTTGTGTTTATTTTCATTCGCGTCGGCGCGAGTTTTTCCGGGAGAGGGGGGAGAGAATCGGATTTCCACGAGTGACAATAGCGATAAATCTGATTTTACAAGCGCGGGTGGGAGGTTTGAGAGAGGAGTTATGGGGCGGGATGGACCAGTCGAGTTTTGGGTGCCAGTGGAGTGTGGGTGTGTGGTTTGATTATTTAGGAGGTTGAGTTTCGTAAGTGTGTCGTTTTCGAGAATTATTTGGAGGCGGAATATAGTCCAATCGGAGTAAAAATTGGAGTGAATTTATTGTAGGTTGATATAAAAACTCAGTTATTAATGTCAGCTGTTTAGAGCTGGAGGTATAAATATTGCGCGAGTATTGCAGTGGTAGATTTCCGTTTTGACATCCTATCTCGACAAATAAATCCTATTCGGGATTTATTACATATATATTACAAATAATTGTAGTATAAAGAAAATAAAATTCTTCGAGAAATCACTTTATCACTCGATTTTATCATATGATTTTATCATACACTACAATGAAACCATAAACCCATGTAATCAAAACAAATGCTCACAAGGAAGTCTACGTGATAAAAATATTTTAAATTTTTTACGATATTTGCTTAATTAAATAATAAAGTAAATTAAATAATAATCCAATGAACTTTTAATTTTTATCTGATCAGTAAAATCACTTTTGATTGGTTGCCACCGCAATCGCGCTATCGCAAAGCTTTATAGGCTTTATTTATTTATAAACAAATTAAGAACTGATAAGATTCTCTGAATTTTTTTTGTTAAGCTATTAGTATTACAATTCATTCGAGTAAGCTTGTCTGTTTTTTAGTATTTCAAATAATGAGTATTTATTAAATTACTTTTATTTTAATAGGTTACATTTAAAAATGTAATAAAACGTTTTAGTCGGTGCATAATTTCCATTTCAAAAGATAATTTAAAAAGTTATGGAAATGTGGGTATCTTGTTGTGATCATCTACCAGCATTTTCTCAGTCAAAGTTTGAAAAGAAGAAAATACATGAAGTTTATGAAAAAAATAAGATGATTTGTAAGTGAGAGCTGTAAGGATTTTGTTGCCATAAAATAAATGAACCATATTTATGAACTAGTTATAAACTGCAGTTCGTATATATAGTCTTTTATGTGCGCTTAGTTGTTATTCTGATGGACTGACACTTACAGAATCCTTTAATAGATGTCTAACGACAATAAAAAGATGTCCTACGCAAGAAAAAGATCTTTTGTAAACTACATGTGTCTTACATAAATGAGTGTATTATTATGTCAGTGACTGTGGTTACACATATTTCAAAATACAAATCAAAGCTGCCAGTTCTCAAAATATAAATTATAAAATATGACAAAGAATATTCTCATGATATTGTAACTCTAGAACTATGTCGTTCTCCTGTGGCAATTGCACCTATTGCTTGTGGACGTTCACATGTGCCTTACAAGAGCCAGGAATTTAAAAAAATCCTGTTTAAAGCTACAGCTCTGATACTTGTAGAATAGCGTGTGTCTTACATGGCACTTTGAGGAAGCCCTGGATTTTGTAGTTCTTAAAATTGATTTTAACTGTAAGATAATTCTCTTGGCACGGTGACTTCGGGGTACTTGACCTGTAGGTAATTACTCCTGTCGGTGATTTTGATGATGTACCTAAGATTCTGTATGTTCTTCTGTGAGTACACTTATACATATGTAAGCTTTCTTGAATGAAATTAAATTATCGGATCATAAGGCTTCTCAAGAAATGTGTCAAAGTGCACTTTAAATACATAGAAATGTATATATCGTATACTCAAACATATACGATGAAGCTGACATTTACATTTATCGAATTAGTGGGTATAGGGTTAAGTGTTTACTAGAATAGTTTTGCCAGGACTACCTACTTTTTGAAGGTATATAAAATCCTTTTTCTTGACATAGTTTGACAGATTCTTGTTTTTACGATATCTGCAACCGCCAGTCGGCAGTTTTATTAAAATATCTCACTGAATTGGGCTGTTACTGTTTTATGCCTGATCTGATTCCTTTAGATGTTCAATAAAATCTGGCAATAAAAGGAACTGTATATCAAAAAATCCACTGCCAATATATATTATCTATATATATTAGTAATTTATTTTGTTACCTTGAGCATTGATTCATTCATATCTGATTATTCCTGTGTTTTAAATAAATTAAATCTCAACTTTATTAAAGTAAAAATATATACCGATATAAACATAGAGGCACAGTAAAGCAACTCTCGCATAGTTTTGTCATATTTCATCTTCAGAATTTTCCTTGTGACGATAATTCGCGTGCGCTGTCTTCTCCGTCTATTTGTTTTTTTAAAGTGTACTAACTCCACGTGTCACGTATGTTGGTCAGCCAAATACATTTAAATTTCAGACTAAACCAGTTCAGCCGTAATGTATAGGAATCTAAAAATATGGCTACGGCATTTCAATGTAAATAATTCGGGCGGAAGGTAAAAGAAGAAAACAACCTGGAATAAAAAATAGCATTTATTTTCTTTTGGATATAAAAACTTTTGACACCGGAAACAATTTGCGATATTTTCGCATATGTATTCATATGCTATGGAAAAAATAACTTGCATAAGGGGATAAGCAGGGCTATATTTTTTCTGTCAAGTTAGCGCTGAAGTTTTGAGTTTTAAAAATGATTGGTTAGTTATAGTTATCTTCGCAATTCAAATGTGAAGAATAATATTTTTGAAACCAACTCTATAAATAAAAAAGTTTTCAAACATGAGAATCTACACGAATCTTTAAAACATACACGTTAATTAAATTTAATTATAGCCAACTCATCAAAACCTTGTGGACTTATTGGACAAGTCTAAAAATAAAAACAAAATAGCTTAACAAACAATTTTTAAAATTAACCAACATAAGAAACATTTTTTTAAAATATCCCCATTATTATTATCCTTGCGATTCTTACATAAAATCATTTAACTCTCAAAGTTTTGTTGAGTTAGGATATTTGCACACCTTAATTGGTTTTTGATCAAACCTTAATTTATTTAAACTGAACTATAACTCAATCAATTTTTTACAATTACTTCTGTTAAAAAATTCGATTCGATTCGAGACTCGATACCGAAAACAAAATGGGTAGATTATACTGAATAATATGTTATTTGAATTTATATTATACTATACTACACAAAATTTCGGAATGTTTGACAGCATTTTTTCGAAGATATTTAACTTCAAATTTTACTCAAAAAGCACGGACTCTTATGAGACTCGATAAGAAGTGAAGTAACTCAAAGTGTGTTTATCGACAAAAATCTTTAAGTATATTAAAACTATTACGCAGAGCATTATGGATTCACAAAAAACATTATGGATTTTGTTCAGACTTTCTTAGGACCCTTTTTAGCTAAAATACGAAGACTTATATCATAGGGTTTTATTGAGTAAAAAGAAAATTGGAGGGTACAAGCTTAAACTATATAGCATTATTTAGAATTAAAAGATTTTAATCCATAATAATAGAAGTTTCAATTTAAGTAACAAAAACAGCCGTATAAGCTCTATAAGAAGAGACTTGAGAAGGCTTAATATAAAAAAAAAAAAAAAAGTAACAAAAAATTATTTATGTTCAGACCTGCCTTATATTTACAATTCGAAAGTGTAATTCTATTGTATTATTACTAATTATACTTTGCTTAACTGTCTGAAGACGGTGTGAGGCGCTCCTTTTTAAGAAGATTACTAAAACTCATTTTATAATTAAATTTGTTATTTGTATAAACTTTTCATCGTTCGTCAGTCATTCTTTATCACGAACAACAATTTAACTTCAAAATACTTTCAGATAATTGAAAATTAAATAAACAAATTAGCGCTCGTTTTCTTGATAGCATTGAAAAAGTCTTACCGCACCTTGAGTATTACCAAATTAATTTTAATGTTTCTTACATAACAAATAACTCGATCCCACTAAATAAAATAACATAAAACTATCCATTAAAATTCCAAACCCCACCCCATAAAAAAAGCCAACAAAATTAATTTTCTCAAAACCCACGGTCCCTCACCATATTTTTAGGCGCGAGCGGCACCCAAAGACTAATCGAAGCCATCGGTAGATTAGGCGCAGTTGCGCCCCGCCCGCGTATATACGTCGCCGGAGGGGAACATCCTCTTCGCGCGCTCGTTACGCTCGAAGACTAGACTAGCCAGCGAAATTGGGTCAGCGAACGCGCGCGCGCGACGCTTAGTCCTTTGTCTAATTCCGACGTGCCGCCGCCGACGCGCTGCGCTGCTGGCCTGTTATATAGCTTCGCCGCTGCATGCGGCTTTATTATTTTTTATAGATTTTTGAGTTTTCGTCGCGTGCGCCGGGTGGATTTGGGAAGAATGGAGTCGAGGTGTGGTGTGGTGTATGGTGTATGGTGTATGGTGTGGGTGTGTTTTTAGGTGGAGGTGGGATGTGTGGTTGTAGAGCTTTTTGAGAGTGAGTTTTGTAAAATTAGTAGAGTGTGTTTACTTTTTTTTGTTTATACTATGGGAGCATTTTTATTAATGTTGGTCACTTGTAAGTGAATATAATTAATTATTCTTTAAAAATATTTATTTATAAGGCGTTCAATAATTTTATCTATAAGTAAGAATTCAACGTAGTATCTCAGTTCAAACCTATTATCAAATACTAATCTATAAGAAACTGAACTATTCATGAAACTTTATTTAGAAATTATAATTAGATCGCGTGTTTCTTTTTTCAGAATCAATTTAACTAATCTAAAAATTTCAACGACGTCAAAATAAATTTTTTCCTGTCTAAAATTGACTCCGTCTCTTGAAAGTAAACATCTAAATCACCAGAACCTTAGATCTTTGTAAATTAAAATGCCTTACTACACTTACCGTAATCAAAACTCCCATTCAAACCACAAACGATGAAAAAAGTCTACATACTCTAAAAAACATTCGCACTTCCATTACCCAAACACTACCCAAACTAATTTCGATTCTCTCTCTTCCACTCCAGGTTAGATGCTCGCAGCCTGAATTCTCCCCGGCCATGTACAACCTAAACGTGAACGTGAACCCGGCCCCGGCGGCGGCGGGCCTGCTGAGCGTCGCCGCGGCCGAGGTGACACCCAGGACGCCGGAAATCGTCAACAGCCTCATCGCCATGACGAATCCGTTCGACGGCTACGCGACGAACGGCGCCTCCTTCGGCCAGCTCGGCGACAGGAACAGGGACAGGACAGACTCGACGAGCAGCGGCGAGCCCAGTCCGCCCAGCATTCAGCACACTTGCAGTCAGCTTATCAAAGAAGGTTCGTACTTTAAGATAATCGAGTTTGTGTTAATATACGCAACATTTTTGAGATTTCGTCGGTTACCTTGGTAGAAGATTGAACATATTCTGGGCAGAATTTATGATTAATGCATGATGCTATGGGACACTATTTATCTGGAAATCCTGTTTGAAGTATTTCTAAAATTTCTAGATTAGTGTGTCATTTTAAAATGCGTTTTAAGAATTTTCAAAATTACCACTAGAAGTAACTTAAGAAAACGCATTAGACCTCGAATTCCATAAAATTTACAAAACTGTAGAACCATTAACAAAAACCTTGAGATCTTCTTCCACCTACTTTGCAAACTTCACCACACCAACAAAAGCCCGGCATCGAAATTCCCTGCACAATCGAATCTCCTCCGACAAAAGCCAAAATGCTAATGACACAGCTCAAAAAAAGCCAAGCGCTAAATCCATTCTCCAAAATTCCAATACACACTCTCGACATTGAGAGCACGCGAAACCCGCGCGCGGAAATGAAGACGGAAATCCACATGTTCGCGCGCACCTGTCCCGTTCATTTTCATGCTAATGCGCGCCAAAGTTTCGAAAGTCGCGCATAAAAAAAAAGTTGCGTGGGCCGACACGCAAGGCATATACTTGTACGAATATTGACGTGAACGGGGACTGGTTGTAGGTTTGAAGCTGACGCTGCAGACGAAGAGGCGAGCGAACGGCTGCATCGACGACGGGAAGAAGCGCACGAGGAAGGAAGATGGCAGCGCTGACGATGAGGAGGACGACGAGTCGAGTAATAGCAAGTCTGCTGGCGGGGTAAGCATCGGGATATTGGTTTTGTTTTATTTTGTGTAAGAAAGATCGCGTGACGGGTTTGGTCTATATAAAGGGAGGGTTGTGATGGTGTTAAGATGGATAATGAATTGGTTTAGGTTGAGATGCGGGGTTTCTATAACGTCGTGAGATTTTTATCATAGGTAGAAAGCTTATTTTTTGATTGCGTATAAAATTGCAACGAAATATCGTTGATTTTAAGTATTTTTTTCAACGATGTCAGTTAGCTAACTGTCTTTCGCGCACTATCTAAGATAAGAAGACCTAAATTCTAAAATACAATAAGTCTTGTTAAAAATAAAAATAATTTTTAATGGAACAGTAATTACCTGCATTTTAACCATAGTTATAAAATTAAACAATAGATTGTTTTTTAAGAAAATCCATTTGACAATAAATTAATTGCCGGCTGAAAAATAGCATATCAACTGTAACTAAAGTACTGAATGAGAAAAGAAGGTTTATTTTTACACACAAATTTTTTTTTGAATTAATCATTTAAAAAGACTTATTCACCTTAAGTGCAGTTTGTTGTAACCGGAATAGTTTATGCAAATTTAGCACTTGACTAATTACAAGGTCATTTGACTAACAGTCTAAGCAAACAATAGGGAACAGACATAGTTAAACAAATGGATATATACATAATCTTTTGCTGCTAAGAATACTATGAAAGATTAACTGCATTTAAATAAAAAATGAGTGGATTGTATAGAGTCATGTATAGAGTTACTGGACGACAATTACGAATACACTACTCCGTCAGTGTTTTGTATCAGCAACAATTTTCTAACACGTACTATGTATAATGGGTTATCTATTACGTATATTAAAAAATAAAGTTTATAAAATAAATAATATATATATTTATATCGCGTTTATAAAGATTTACGTTTACGAGATTTCAGCCATCATCTTTGCTCGATGACATCAAAATTCGTTTGAATTTTTACAGAAGGTACTTATGAATTGATTCTCCTTTGGATGTTTGCTATTTTATGTGTTACTTGTTTTGAATGAGATGTCTGTTCCCTTCTTTTTTCCACATCCAATTTTGTTCTAAAAATAAAACACCATTTTTATTTACTTTTGGCATGAATTTAACAAAATCGAATTTAACGATGTCAATTCAAATATCGAATCCAAAACTCATCAAATCGAATGCGTGACTAGATCTAAAACTTCCCTATAAAATCTCAACAAAACTTCTCTTTACAGCTTACCCCAGAGGACGAGGAGCGGAGGCGGAGGAGGCGAGAGCGCAACAAGATTGCAGCGACCAAGTGTCGGCTGAAGAAGCGCGAGAAGACGGTCATCCTGGTGCAGGAGTCCGAGACTCTCGAAACGCAGAATCACGAGCTCAAATCGCAGATCCAGGAACTGGAGACGCAGCGACGCAGGCTCGTAGATATGCTCAATTTGCATGGGCCTACTTGCCTAAAGCATCCTGTCAATCCTGTAAGTCGCCACTTTTTGCATTATTGTGGTGCTTTCATAAACAGTCATTGTTAATTACATACCATGGCCAGATATTTAATAAAGAAAAATACTTTTTAATATCTTATACGAAAAATTTAATTTAAAAAATTTTAATCTTTTCTTCTTTGAGTTAAGGCTCTATGTATCTCATTTCGTAATTGTATTCATTTTGGCTCAAGGTTATTTTACTCCGAGCCATAAGTAATCCTTATAGAACAATGCCTTAATAGTTTCTGTGAAAAAGAATCCCTTGTTTTTATGAGAACCAGAACAAGCTCTTTGTTCATAATAAAATCTCATCCGCTAAGCCACAGGCCCACCCTCAAGCAACTCACAAATTCTAAAATAATTCCTGAATTTTCCAGCAGGACACGACATACCAGCAATACGTCGAACCGACGCCAGTGGCACCACTTCCCAGTTACCAAGAAAACTTCGTACCGAACCTTAACCCCGGCGATCAGTCGCAGCACCAGAACGACTGCGCCATCGTCTCGGATTACGGACCCGTGAAGGTCGAGGGTTTCGAGGCTGTAGCTCAGGACTTTTTCCGCCAGGGCAGCCCCTACTCGACGACGGCGCCCACGACGAATTCCGACGCCGGCTGCGCGGTCTAACGAGCAGTCCGCCTATATACGACACAGAGAGAGATTCATAAGATTTAAGTGAGAGAGATGTTTTTCTATCTTTGCAAAGGCACTCTCTACTGTATTTTTTTTTTCTTTTTTTTTTTTATCTTTTGTTTGATGCATTCGGGATTTGGAAAATGATTTGATATCCACGCGGTTTGGATTTTTGCTCGTATTATGCATTAAAAAGTCGATTTGTTTTCACGGTGTTCTAAACTCTTGTAATTCAAATGGAGTAAGTTTATTTTCCTACTGTAGATGATAAGGCTTTATGAAAACATGTATATCTTGGTTTATTATATCCAGAGTTAAATTTGACCTTATTAAAACTTATGTGCTTTTAAAATATATTTTTTCAAAAGATTAAGTATAATTATTAGTTACTGAAAGTATTAAAATATATACTCTTTTGTAAAGTAATATTAAAGGAGCCAATTAAAATTTATTTGAAAATTTATGTATTAGAATTTTGGTGTAACATCAAATGTAAAGTTACTACATTGGAAAATTATTTTATTAAATTTATTTAAGATTCGTTTGGCAGAATTTAACGAATTAACGAATAGATTTTTGTAAAAATTCTTCATAATCAAAAAATGCATCAAACTAAAAAATAGATTATGCAGTTACAAAGTCGTAAGAGTACCGAGTGTCTATATTTCATCAGTTTCGACAAAGTGTAATGTAAGGCTTTTACCGTAAAGCGATTAAGAAAAGTATAATGGTAATCAAAGCGGGCGAAAAATAAACAAGTTCCCTAATATGGGCATTGTATAAACGAAGAAACACTCTATTAGGTTGTAGTTGCGAAAGAAGGGTGAATTTGGATAAGACTCGCTTTATTTTCCTTTACGAGCTTGCGAAAACTGTAATAATGCTGACGCGCACATATATATAGCTAACTGTACATGTAGTAAAAAAACGGCGGAGCTGAAATTATGCTAAATTAAGATAAGCGATCTTACGTAATCACACGTAATTAAATAAAGCTGAACAAATTTTTGATTATATTTATAACTCATTTAAATTGGTGAATGTACGCATGCATAATTGCATATATGCTTCCATTAAGATGTAAAGCAAATGCAGTCAGATTTAGTTACGTGTAATTGTGTATTTGATTGATGACGGTTTTTTCCTTTGCGCGGGAAAAAATTTTCGCATTCCATATTTAAAATAAAAAAAAATAACACTAAATAGTACTCGGAAGAGGCATCAAGGCAAGGCTATAATCAGTCATAAACAGTATCTACAAAACAAAAATACCTATTTGAAAAAAATTTTCCTTAATAAAAAAATGATTCGTTACCAAATTATAATTATATAAAAAATGTTACTTTTTAATGAGATTTTAATTGGGTTTTTAAAGGCTAAAGGTTACTTTAAATAAGCAATATTATTTTATAAAACTCGTACTGTCTATGTCTGCTTGAATTATAAACATTGAACGTTTTCCAAAAGCCACTGAAATTTTTTGAAAATCTCACGACTATTCATCCTTGGCTTGTTCATACTGCATACATGTATGTTTTTTATATCGCGTCTTCCTTTTCAATCCTTGACACTTTTATTAGAGCTCTGAGCTCATGTTTTTCAAAATGTCAAGAGCTTCCGAGGATGATTAATATAAATCGCAAGCCTACACGACTTTTCTCTTAACGATTTTGTTGCCGTCAATTACTTTGTACATCTAATGCGCGCATATTCTTCCGTTCTACTTACTACTTTAACTAGCTGGCGAAGCTGCAGACGAGCGAATTATATATTATACTTTTAGACATTCCTTTTTTTCTCTTTCTTCTATATGTATGAGTGAGCCGGAAAAAAGTTTACTAATGCATCTTTGTACAGTGATTTATTTTTTTTATCGCCTAATTACTCTAATGATATACGATTGTATATTACCGTTGATGAAATATAGAACAGATTGCAAGTAAATAAAATTTTGTTTCATAAAATTGATAAATAACTTTTTTTAGTATAACGCTCTTTTCAAACGTAATATATGACTATTTTATATTAATGCATTAATAATCTTTTTCCTCGCTATATTATATTTACTGTGACATTCTCGAAGCCTAAAACAAAAGCGTTAAAGCGTAAACATCGAACTGCCATTCTCTGCAGTTTCGACGATTTTAAGAATTTTTAAAGTTTAAGCGTATATCATATTATTATTATTATGATAATAATTATAATTATTATAAATATTATAAAGTACGATTTTTTTTACACATCTAATATAATTTATAATGTAAGGAGGGAAACGTTTGTCAGTCGTTCATATATATTTTTTATGTTTTGACATAATCCGAAAAGAGCTTTATCTAATCGCGTACTTCGCAGGCGAATACCGCAAGGATATATTTTTTCTCTTTTAGTTCTACAAAGTCAAACAAGTCAAATATACCCAATACAATGGAACTATTAGTTAATTCGTCTTCACTTCAATAAATAATATAATGCTTTACATATGCTTTACAAGATTATCTTCCTAAGATATTAACTGTATCATATAATTTTATTAAATTGTTGCAACATTAATACAAACTTTCAATTTTTAAAATATTTATAAAAATGTTGCTAATATGAAATAGTAATAGCATACTAAGCACTGTTCGTTCGAAAATATAAATTATACATATACTAAATCATATGTGTAAAATATTTGATATACATTTACATGAAATTTTGGAAATATGCATCTTTAAATTGTATTATTATTTTTTCTGAACGATAAAATCTTTAAAAAATCTATAAAACGTTGATTATGTGTTTAAATTTTAAGTCAATAGAAAATTATATTGTATACCACGTACCATGTGCCTGTAAGTAGTTTTAAAGTCTACAGTATATTTTAAATTAGAGATACATGATTCATTTCGTTAATTATAAGTAAAAAAAAATTATTTTACTGATCTTCACTATGAATAATCAAAATTAAATTATGTGGGTCAAGTAATCATGTATCTTTGAAAAATAAATGCCATAATTGAAGATTCACCAATGCATATAGTAAAAGCTCTAGTGATAACCTGAGTACACCGAAGCATAATTTATTTTTCTTGTATTGAGAAAAATGGATTAGAATTTCCGTACAAGCGTGCCTTATAACAAAGCAAACAAACACTTACTTCTCACGATTTTCTTTTATCTTCGAAAAGATAATAACTGTGGGAAGCTCAAACAAAGGTTTAACCAGTTGTGCTTAAAAACGAGAACATATATTTTATAACAATTACCATGCAAAATATGTGTATAGATATATATATATTTTTTAATCATAAAAGAAGAAACAATAACGAGACTTCAACAAGCTCTATAATTAATAATAATTATTATTACATACCTCAATGTAACTAACAGACAGTTACCTCTTTATGAAATGCGTTTTGCGACTGATTGATTACCGTCTATACCCATTGTGATTCAAGTTTTTCGTTTTGATTTTTTTAGAGAAGCAATTCTTTAAGAAGAAAAATTAAATTTTTTTTTTACAAACGAAAGATTTTATTTATGATTGCCAGTCAAAGAAAACCAGTGCTTTAATGTTACATAAAAATATTCTAAATTCCATTGTTAAAAAAAATGCAGGAATATAGGTATTACTATCAACAAATATTATATACAATCAACCAATATGTATTCAAAATTTATAAAATATAATGCTGAATCAAAAATTAATTCTTAAACATGTTATTTTATCATATCCTTAAAAATCTCTTATTGTTAGTATTATGCAACATATACTATATCAAAAATAAAATATCTTTTATCTACAATTAACGCAATTGAAAGATAAGGTTTATCGTTGATTATTTAACATCCCTGTTCTGCTTCGTTTTTCTCTTAAAAAATCTTATTTTTTATTCTCTACTTCATAGAGACCGCAAACTTTATTTGCTGGGACAGCTTTATCTGCAATTTAAAAAAATAGAATTAAAAATGTAACGGATTTTAATGTTAACTTTCAAAATTTTAACAGCACTTTTTCGTTAAAATTCAAAAATTAAAATAAAAAATTACAAATTATATAATCGAAATTTACCTATCATTTTTGGGTATGGCAAATTGAGATTGTTCATGATATCAACAAACTCTTTAAGAGACTTGCTCAATCTCGGATTGAATGCCTTTTCCTCTGCTACTGTTGTTACCGTACGGCCATTGTAGTCGTGAGCAGGATAAAGTTTGAAATTATCCGGCAGTTTGAAGATTACTGAATGCACCGAATTGTATAATGTTTCTGCGGATCCACCCTGATGGCATTTTATTATGTGACTATTTGTGATTTAGACTTTACGTTCTAATAAATATTATGCGATTAATTTTTAAAGAGTAAGGTACATTAGCAATAATTATTATGAAATTTTGCTTTACTAGTATTTGTAGAAAAATGTCTGACGGATTATTATGATCATTTTTTTGAGTATTTTCCAGTCACTCAGCGCGTCTTTAAATGCTATCTATAAACAGTAATTTTCAAGGAAACGTTTCTAATTTTGCTACATCTCCCCTCTTAATTTATGTAAGAATGAAATGAAAATTTATTTTAAAACAGACCTGCATCCTTATTTAATTTATTTATATGTTTATATTAGTTAAAAAATTAATAAATACCTGAAAATCTGTTCTCCCACAACCGCGTATCAACAGAGTGTCACCGGTAAACGCTATTCCCTGCTCCTCACAAACATACGTCATGCAACCTAGACAATTAAAATCACCCAGATCAATTTATAATTCAATCTCAAATTCATCAATGTAAATGTAAATGCCATCCTCAAAAAAATATTGAAAAATCGGTTTTCCAGCATCCTGGTTTACACATATTTAATAAATAATCTTATAAAGCAATAATGAAAGCACAGCTTACCAGCAGTGTGTCCAGGCGTCGGAAAAGCCTTCAAGCAGTGTCTGCCGAATTTCACTAAATCTCCGGGCTGAAGCAGCAAATCTGCCTGCGCCCCGCTTTCCTTCGATATCACAGATATGCTTCCAGGCAGGAGCGTTTTCAGCTTACCGCTGCCTGTTATGTGGTCCGCGTGCATATGCGTATTCACTGTAAATAGCGGTAATGTTAATTTTCTAATTTTTTTATTTAATGCCTTGGAATAAATATTTTATAACGAAACAACTATTTTTTGCATGTACGGTTATATATTATAATTGGTGGCTGTAGGCTTTTTAATTAATTTATATCTATAGTGGGAGATGAGTAAACTTGCACTGCCAATCATTTTTTATATTAAATGTCATATATTAAATTTTTGATGAAAAAAAAAAGTTACAGTAGATTGAAAATATTTAAATTTAATTTTGGATTTAATTTGTTTTTAATACATGGACAACTTTGCTGTGAATGCAGTTCAAATTTTTTTATTCTGTTCTTATGAAGATTAAAAAAAAAAAGGAAATCAAAGTATAAGTAACTTTATCCTTTTTTTCCCCTAAATTTAATACCAGTATACATTCAAAGAGAATATTTATCATCCACATGGCGAATCAAACAGTGTAATAATTTCATTTTGGCCAAATTTTTATATGGTTCTTAAATTTTAAAAAATTCTATAACTATCTTCACAAAAAAAATATTTAAATAGACCGTGATTTCTTACGGCCAATTAAAATCAAATATCGTAAAACCTTAATAATACATAAAATTTTCATTAAGTGTATTCGACAAAAAAAATCCAATTGAGTGTTTTTTCCTTAAGGGTATCTTAATGATAATCTTTGATGAGCCAACGAAAAAGCAATAATATTTTTTACGACTTACTTGCATATTTTAAGTTGAGACCCAGCTCGTTCACAATTTTTGAATCTCGTTCGGCCCATTCTATGACTGGATCGATTAGAACTGATTCTTTTGCTTCAACGTCGGCCAGTAAATATGTATAAGTTGAAGAAACAGGATCAAAAAACTAAAATCGTAAGGTATTATTTCAGTCCATCATTATATACTGCAAAGAATAATGTTGCTTCTACAAGTGTACACTCTAATTTATTTTGCATCATATTTAACACGAATCGTTAGTTATTATAATTTAGTGCTAAAATGAATAATAAGTTCCATGTTAATTTCAAATCAGTATATTTTAATACAAAATTATTTTAATAATACATTAAAAGAATTAAATTTTAAATCTTAAGAATAAATAAAACGGTAAAATTAAAAGTTACACAGAATATTAAATGCAATTCCAACATTTATATCATTAATATTAATTAATTAAATATGTTAAAAAATTTTGTTTTGAAGGTGTATATACAGCACTAGAATCTGACTTCATCAGTTTTTCAGAAAAGTTTCGTTCATTTTAGTTAAAAACAATTATTTATTTTGAAATATCAGTAATGTCGATAAGCTCAAATATTTTGATACCGATATAATTTTTTATCCAAAATTAATGGAACTTTTCTGAAAAAACAGATGACGTAAACGTCTTGTTAAACATACAAATCTTTAAAAAAAATTTTTCCCAACTAATCTAATTAATGTTTGCAATATAATTTCTAAGTTATTTAATATTTCCTACAGATATAATCTACTCGACCCTTTTCACAATCCCTTAAAACCAATTTTTACAATTTATTTCGGTTAACTTCATGTGATGCACAATATAAAAAGTCAATTAAATGTGACTATACATTTCATCATAAAAATTATATTGCAAATAATTCTATTTGATTCTTTTAATGTGAAAATTAGTATTAAAATTTACAATTTAAAATTATTAAATTCGAATTGTTTTCAATAGATATTTTCTAATAAGGTCGAATTAAACATTACGTACTATAAAAATATTAAATACAACATACAAATATTTAGTTAAATTTAAAATTTCGTGAGTAAATAAATTATAACAAAAAAATTTGCTATACTAAAACAGAATTATATGGGAACGCAAAAAATTCACAGTGTAGTATAAAAGAGAACTATAAGTAAATGATGCGAAGCTATACATACACACTTCGATCGCGCGCAATATTGAACAGTCAAAGTGTCAATTATTGTTATTTTAAAGAAAACACTGAGTTGAATAAAAAACCGCAATATCTTTTTTGGTAATATCCTATTAAATTGAATGCATATTATAAAATTAATTTCAAATTGTTGCAATTTGTTTCTTAAAACATAAACAAAATACAATGTTTAAAGATGTTTATTATTCCCGCTTTATAAATATTATCGATTGTAGATAAAATAGATTTATAATAATAATAATAAAAATAATAGTCTAACCTCTTACTATTCCACATACAAATTTGAGAACAATCAAACGCATTTATCGCCAACGAACACCTAATCGAACGAACGAAACACTCAACTTTTCTAAGAGCGCAACCCAGAAAGCAGACCAACACCGCGAAAAGAAAGTATCAATGCTCCCAAGCAAACAATCGAAACAACACCCACACCACTCAGCAATCTCAAAAATCTCACCAACGTGTTCTTTTATTTTTCAAATTACCTGTCTAAAGAAAAAATCCGGCGACTGGCTCACGCCTTTGGTAACAGTTGCATAATGTTTCGACATTGTCGCGCAGAATTGAGGCAACTTGATCGTGGAAAACATTTATAAAACCTTATCGTACTTGAAAAAACATAAAAGGAAATGCCTTATCACAATCTTAGATCGGAGGAAATTAATATTCGTTATCACCGATTACGTTCCAATAGCAAAAGCCCGCAAAATAGATAAGCGGCTGAATGGCGCGCAAAGCATTTGAAGCGCGGTAGACACTGTATACGCACTATTATCATGTGGCAATGTAACAACACGGATACATAGCGCACAGATGAGCAAAAGCGACTGAGCGTGGATTGGGCGCGTTAAAGTGTCTATATACGTGTCCGTATGCAGAGATGATTAGAGTGGGTCGAAAACGGAAAGTCATTTGGGCTCAAGGTCTCGAGCAGCAATTTATTTGTCTTATGTTGTGATGATGCTGATTGAGGAATGATGTTGGTTTTTAATAATTATTTTCGTTTTTGTTGATAATTTCAAAGATTATTTTGAATTAATGGCGATTAATGGTTTTCTAAGCAAATGGAAGGTACTTTAAACATTTTCAGACGAAATGACCGCAAGTAATTCCGATTTTATTGTTCATTTGGTCTTGGTCATCTTCTGGTTAGTCAGGGTGCACAAGTCTCTGAAATAGTCCAAAATTGTTGGTCTTGATTTGAAAAGCCATTGAGTATGTATAAAAGTTTATTTGTAGCAACTAATCCCTGTTGAAGGATAGAAACAATTCGATTTAATAATATACAATTGAATTAGAGATAGTTAATTATTGAAAATTTTTCTCGCATTTGAAATTAATATAAGTGTTAAAACTAAATTTACATTTCAGTTCAATAATAATGAAAGAAAATAGTGTTTTAAAAATGTTTTCAAAACTGTAAAAAGGATAAAAGGGTATGGCTTTCAGGCCAACCAAATGAAGAACAATCAGTATTTTTTTCAACTCGTTTTTGAGTCGATTTTTTTAATTCATTGTATAATCCAATTTTTAAAAATAAATTTAATGCACTTTTCTCTTTGTAATAAAACTTAAATGCTATTTTGATATTTTAAAATAAGGTTTTACAATACGTTAAAATTAATAAAAAACACAAGCTTATGCACAAACAATATCATTTACAATAATTTAATGAACCATTAACTTTACCTATTAAACAATATCATTGAACATTAGTACTTCACAAAATATGTGTATATAAATAACCTATTTAACACCTTTGTTTTGACCTCGCAACGTCTAATCTTCTTGTGCAAAACAAAGAACAATTGCAATAACTGTTATAATTAAAAAATTTGTTTTCTGTTTAATAGATTCCTATTTTTTTTTGTTTCCCAAAGTCCACGTCATTGTGAAATTTGCGGTCTTAGTATTCTGTAATTGTAATGTACAAATTCTGGACTTGACACAATATTAGTAACACATACTTTTGGTCAAATGCCCAAATAACTGCAAAGTATAAATGCACCGCAAATGCTTAGAATTATAAAGATGAGGAACAGCCAAAATGGTAATGCATCTGAAAAATAAAAAGAAAATAAATTTAAAAATGAGAAATTAATAATATCATAATAAATATGTTGTACCTTATAAAAAAATTTAGTGACTTAAATTAAGAAAAATGTTTAATAGACATTTTTCTTTTAAATTAAAAATAATTATATAATTCCTTCTACTTTAAGATCATATATTAATGTTTTAACTTACGTCTATAAGGTATACTGTGAATGCAGATCTTGTTGTCAACGGAGCAGCTAATAACAGCTGCCTCAGCGTTGCTCGTGATCGGCGGGCCATCGAGTTCGGTCGGCAAGAATTCCAGATTCGTGATGAACATATTGTGCGCACCAGGCACGTGCAGTACTTTCTGCAGGCTAAAGGCTATAAACATATCTACAGTGCCGGAGGACATTGTGCCTACGGCCACAAACTTCCCATCATCGGAGACGGCCAGCTCCGACAAATTTTCTTTGTACGTCACCAGTTTTTCGACCTGGCCCAGCTCGACATTCCACAGCTGCAAAAAGCCATAGTGAATCTTTCTGATTTTTCTGTCCCTTGATGGCAGCGAATTCGACAAAGTGAACAACTGCTGTGGGCTCGTCGGGCTTTCCGCCACGGCTTTGCGAAAGCGACACCTCTTGAAAACGGATTTCTCATCGTCCGAGGGACTCCAGGTAAGTTCTTTAACTTTTGCGCCATTGGCTACGTTCCAAATTATTAATTTTCCGTCCTTTGCAGCGGTGGCGAGTTGTTTCGTTTTCGGGCTGAAATCGATATCGTCGATCTCTTTATCGTGACCCTTTAACTCATGGAGCTTGGTCATCTGAGGAAAGTGCCAGAGACGAATGAAACCGTCTGTTCCACCAGTTGCCATCAGACTTCCGTTTGGACTTATTCTAACGACTCTTTGTACAGGTTGTGCATTTCTGTAAATAAAAATAAACATGAAAGTTAAATTTCTTAAGCAATAAAAACAAAAATATGATTATAGAAAATATATAAAATTATTCTAAGAGCAAATTGTAATTGTTTTTTAATATAGTTTGAAAATATTAATATTGAATTGTAAAATATATAATTATTAATATTTAAATAAATAAAAGCTACCTCATTTGTCTTCAAGATTAAAAGATTTATTTCATTTTATTAAATTTTAAAACTTTTCTTGAGATTTGTAAAACACGTTTCTTAAAAACAATTTCAATGTTGAATTGATTAAAATTTTATTTTTTATCTTTGCTTAACTTTTAATGCCTTTTTTGTTATTACTCATAAATTATTTTCTATTATATTAGATTCTATTATAATAGATTTAATATTCAGCCTATTCATGTTGTTCATAAATATAATAATTCAATATTCTTTCGCAACATACTTTCTTATGATTCATCAATGGAACTTATGTTGGATAAAATAATAAGGTACACTACTCAATATAATACTAGATTTACTCCTCAATTTATACCACCAAGTTACAAATCTACAATAGGAACTAATTCGTTTTTAGTCAGAAACATAAATATCTGGAATGGCTTACCCTCAGATTTACTAAACTGTAACAACACTGTGTTGTTTAAAATACTTGCCAAGCCATAATTTTTTAATGCGTTATGTATTTAGTTCATTATGTGTAATAATTATTTTTTATACTAATTTAATTTTATTAGTTTGTTGATAATGTTCTTTTGCTACAAGAATTCTAGTTTTTAATGATGTGATAATAATTATCTTAAAAATTATGTATATATTTTTGTATGAAGGCCTACAGGCCTGTATTGATATATAATAAATAAATAAATTATAATATGAAAATGTGTTATTCATAATTTTCTATAATTCCTACCAAATAAAATAATAATAATTATTTGTGTAATTTTATTATGTATTTGCATTTTTCAAACCTTTAAATATTTTTTAGTTTTGCCTAAAACAAAGACTAAAATATTTTCGAAAATTACTAACAAAACCTTGCAAACATGACAAATTTTTATTTATTATATTACAAATAATTACTTGTCTTCTTTAATTATTTAAAATTGTTTTGAATCCTTACCCAAAGTCTGTTTGTATACTATCTGCAGGTTTAATAATAAGCTGCAGCTTTTTATGCTTGACTTTTGGCTCGTCTCCTTTAACTTCTTCAATGGTTTCCCTTTTTGAAGGTATTTCCTCTTTCTTTTTGCTTCCTCTTCTGTGCCTAAGCTCCTCCCTGCTTGGGAAACCAGTCTTTTTTGGGATTTCTCCATTTTCCGTAACAACTACTTTAGCTTGTATATTGTACAATTGACAGTGACTTTCTTGACCCGCAACCAGCCACATTCTCTTTCCATCATTGTATGTCCCACTGTTCATAACAACATTGGGTCCAGTTTCATGTCGCGTAACTTCTTCAGCAACAAATTGTGTGCCATCATGGGACAGCTCAAATATTTCCTAGAATGGAAAAGATAAATAAGTAATCTTTTATTGCATTTAGATAGGCTTAAAATATTTCAAAGCTTCTTATGAAATATATTAACGTCAGTACACAGTAATATAATCATACTGGTTTTTATATAATACACAGAAGTAAATGGATCAAAGAGCAACTGCTATAGATTATTAAAATCAAACAAAAAATAAAGTTTTACATAACAAGAATAAAAATTTGCTGTTTATGAAAGTATTTTCAGAAACAAAAAACATTCTAACTCAGTAAAAACTTGTTATTTAAAACCTGTATATAATAGTACTTTTTCTAATTCATCTTTCACAGTTATCTTATCCTCACACAATGACACAACGTGCATGAAACTTATACTTTACAATTTCAATAACATATTTTTACATACCAATATTTTTAATAAGTCTAAACAAAAGTATTAATACTCTTGCTAAAGCAGCATTCTCTTTATAAAAGAAAAAAAAAATATTTTCTACCTCTACAAAACAAACTTCCAACATCTATATATTACTCAACCCGCACGCTCACCCCATCCAAAACCAAAAACCCCCTCTCGAAAAACCCAAAAACAGCAGTTTAAACAAACCCCAGGTCCCATATGCAACAATCTCACTCAGAGCCAACTTACAAATCCATTGGCAACACCAGTCCTCGAGGATCCCCCACCGCCGCCGACGAGTACATGCCTACTGGTCAGCATCTGCAGCGTGTACGGCGGGAAATTGACTTTGGCCAGGAGGCCGTCCTTCCTCCGTCTCCACGACATTATTATACCCTAGCCGCTTTCCCACTCACTCGTGTCCTTGATCGCCTTCGTCTATCTCCCGTTACAACCTGCGCCTTCTTCCTCTCACCTATATATGTATACTCGCTCTCTCGCACTTTCTCTCTTTTCTACCTCTCGAGGAGGCAGCTCGCGCTAACTCCTGGACGACGAGATGCGGCCCGCCGAGGCATGACTGGGCGCGTGTCGGCAGTAGGGCAGACTGTGCGGGAGCAGCGTGCAGCGGAGCTGCTGGCGTCTCGTGGTGCTCCGCGATTACTGCTACGATGCCTGCAGGGCTTTCTCTGCCACATACCGAGGAATTTTTCCGACGTAAGCTGACGCAGAGCGTGACGAACGCTGCTTTTTCGAGGTTTGGCTGGGTGAATATGCGGATGGCTGGGAAAGAGGATGGGGAGATTCGTGGGATGGAGAAGGATAGGGGATGGCTATATGCAGGTGGTATGCGGATTTTTTGTTTTGTATGGGGAAGAGTCGTGAGATAAGGATCGATGGATGATCTTATCTTATTTTAGGTTATCTTTTTTCAGGATTGAGGGCGGCTTGATTTTGGAGGTTTTGGAGATCGCGAGTTTGGTTTGTTTTGATCGGAGTCGAAGGTGTATACTTTTTTTCATTAATTTTTGAAAATTAATTTGGGGTTTGTGACCGTCATTTGGGAGCTGTCGAGTCATGGACAGAATCTGACCTAGCTCAACCTGGCAATATTTTTACTATTATTTCCACGTAGTTTCGATTCATTCGCTCATTTAGATTGGCTTTGTAATGAGAAGTATTTAATTTTACGAGGAGAAAGGCTGCTGTAAACCTTAAGAGGAATGACGGTCATTATGTATATTAGGATCTGCTGTTTATCTTATTTTTAGATAAGAAAATGTGCTTGTGTAAAATTAGTAAACATAAGTACTAAATATTTAGATATTAAAAATAATAATAAAATGTTAATGTAAACTTGATTATAAAAGCCAATTACATTCCAGTATCAACGAAAAAAGGGTAAATGTATAATTATTAATAAATTGACTGATTATGCTCAATGTAAAGAGAGTGTCTAGAGAGGCAAAATATTAATGTAATACTTAATGTAAATGTTTATTTTATTAGGCTTAAAATATTGTAACAATGGAGGCAAAGGCTGTGATTATTTCTGGTGAAGCCCCAGAATCTGACGACGAATCAGTGAGCGTTAAGACAGGAATTACATTTCCTTCAATTCTGGCCTCAAATGCTTGTGGTACTATGATTCAGGGAGAAGCAAGGGAATCAGATGATGAAAATAATAGTGTCAGTAGTGCAAGTTATGCAATTTCTCCATCAACTTGTTCATACACAGATGTTGGAAAAGTTCATAAAAAGCAAAAGAGCAGTGTTAAATATAACAGTTTACTGCATCAAAAATTGCGTGAATGCAACAAAGCACTAGACAGGGATATTCAAGATTTAATAGGCACTACAGTTTCTAATGCAGTAGATGAGTTGACTGAAACGAATAAACAACTATTAAAAAGTGAATTGGTTTTGCAAGAGACTGTACAAAAAGTACAAATTTCTTCAGGTCAATTTGAAGAGACTTTAAACACTTTAACTAGAGTCTTAGAGGAAGACTATTTTAAAAATGTAAAACTGTAAAATATTATACTATAGAAATAATTTGGAGAAAAATGAGGATGAAAATTGTTATATATTTTGTATTAAATCTGATAATGTATTTTCATGATAGATTTTGTTGAAGGAAATGAAACAAATTTTGATGAAGAGCTTGTAAATGTTTAATGGCTTTAATGTGAATTTGTTCAACATCTTCACAATTGGATAAATAATATATATTTGGCTGTTGTTACTTATATGGTAGATCTAGTAATAATGTCAAATGACAAAGAATTTTTATATGTTTTAAGGAAATTCTTGTAGTATAAATAAGGAATTTACATGAAACTTCGTAAGTATAATTAATTAGAGAATTTTGCAATACTCTAAGATATTGTATTTTAAAATAACTTTAGTTTACTATAAAAATAAATTAGTTTCTAAATCTGTTACTTTAATTTTTAGTTATAATATTGAAACTAAAGAGGGTATACAAAATTTTACAATAAATATTATTTTCATAAAAAATAATGTTTTTTTATTTACAAAATCTTACAAACGAAAAATTATATTTTTTGTATTAATTTAGTTATAAAAAGTCGAGTAATTTTTTACAGAGCTTTATAAAATATAAATATTTTGTATCTTGAAATAGTCTATATACATCAATAAATAGTACATTTTATTGTTATATTTTTTCCCACAGTAAAATATCAGAACCATTAGCTGCAAGAAAACTATTTTTACTTGGATGAACTCCTATTGAAGCAATAGGATGTTCAGATGACTTTTCATCAGACAAGTGCATAACAATTTTTCGGGATATCAGTTCCCACACCCAAATTCTTCCATCACTGGCCCCAGAAAGAACTAATGTATCATCATGATTAACACTGGATTCCAGACAAAGATCACTTTTGTGCAGTCCCTCGTACTCCCCTAAAAGTTCTCCTGTATCTTTATCAATCAATTTAATACTTCCATCTGCACAGCTTGCTAATATGCAATGGTTGTCCTTAGTGAAGCTAGCACAGGTAATAACTTCTCCCATGCAGTCTGTAACAAGTTTTCCTTCGCGAATATCATATCTTCTAAACTTTGTATCATATGAAGCTGTAAGAATCTCGTGATCTGAAATTCTGACAGATGATATAGAATCTTTGGCACCTACTAAAACTTGTACCGGCGTCATTGTTCTTGCACGAATATCCCATAGCATAACTGAATTGTCTTGAGATCCCGATGCCACCATTGTGGATATCTCATTAAAACGTACTGTTGTGACTATTCCAGTATGGCACCTTAGTCTTCTAACAGGTGTTCCAGCAATTACATCCCACAGTATGACTGATTTGTCAATGCTGCAAGATGCTATTTGACTCTGATCGCACGAAGAACAAGCATCCATCACTTCATTGCCATGGCCTGCATAGGTTTTCAATAAAATGCTTTTGTAAGGATTCCATAACTTGACTTTTTTATTGGATCCACTGGTTATACAATAAGCTCCATCTTCGCTGAATCGCACTGATCTGATGGCACCTTGATTGCAGTATATGCGCGTCGTAAGATTATATTCCTCTCTCATTTTTAAATTGGATTTACTGTGATAAATAAAATAAAGTTTTATTTTCGTCTTGCGTTACGCAGGAACTAGGTTTAGCTACTTGATTACATTCACAATAGAATCGATATTATTTATTATCGCAAAACTTTAGTAGACGATAGTTTATATGAAATTCTATAAAATATAATCAAAAGATTAAAAATTAATTCCACAACATAAATAATTAACAATGTAGCACTTGTAAAAATATAGATGACAAACCCGGCACAACAATCCCATGTGACTCCTTTACAAACTATATATATAGTTTGCGTTTGCGTATAGATCAGCTGATATTTTCACTGTGAGATTCATCTACAGATAATTATCTATCTTGTTCTACGAATATTTAAGAGTGCTCCTCCGAGTGACCAATCAGAGCGCAGCATTTCGTGTAGATTTTTCTCTACAAAATACGCTTTTATTTTTCACTAGATTAACCCAAAAATGATTATATCGGGAAGCTGGTATATTTCTACACGTGGGAAAACTCAGACATTGAGAGTATTAATTTTGTAAATAAGAAAAAATAAACAAAGAAAATGAGGCGGCACATGGTCGTCTGCTCGGAGGACGGAGGTGCCGCTGACTGCGGCCGCAGCACGCAACCAAGTATCGAGCTCTCCGAGCAGATGACCATGCACCGCCGGACTTTCTTTGTTTATTTTTTCATATTTACAAAATTAATACTGCGAATGCCTAAGTTTTCCCACCTGTAGAAATATACCAGCTTCCCGATAGAATTATTTTTGAGCCGATTTAATGGAAAATGAAGACGTATTTTGTAGAGAAAAATGTGCACCTAATGCTGCGCTCTGATTGGTCAATCGGAGTTCTGCTCGGGGTATGGAGCACTCTTAAGAAGCTTTTCCTTTTGTAACTTATACTTACTTAAGTTGTAAGAAATTCATTTAAACTTTTTTTAAATAAATGAAATTTATTTAAACTAAAATAACTCGACTGCTCCAAAAGTCATTTCGGCACAAAATGATGCATTGTTTACGTTTACAAAATTCGTTGTGGTGTATCTTCTTGGTAGGTTACGGACTCGAACCAGTAGAGGTCACCCTTATTTTTTCACAACTAAAAATTATGATACTGAAAATTGTTTTTCACAAACTTTTATAAATTAAGATGTTTAATTGAAACTATTGTATAATTTCCCTAATAATTTCCGAATAATTATTATTATTATTATGGCCTATATTGATTATATTGATTTGGAGAAGCTTTGTTTTTATTTTTGTTAAAGTCCTTATCAAACTAGAGGGCGCTCCGAAGGTATGGAGCACTCAGGTCCTGCAGCCTGCAGCACTCGGCAGGACTTTCAGTTTCAGCTCAGAAACGTTTAGCAACTCGGCCAGGACGGACCTCTCGGAGGAGTGGCGGATTAGTGGCCAGAGGAGAACCCGAGTCAAGTAGGTGCATTTTTACTTCGTAAGCATGTTTAACAAAAATTTAAACTTTCGAATTTATTTGTAACCGTTTTGGTTCGATCGTCTGTTATATTAACTAACTAAACAAATCAAAACTTTGCTAAACTATTACTAAACTAAAATCCTTAGTTTACCCTCTAAATAACTTTGTAAACGTTAACAGTTTACCAAATCGCGCACTGACCGCCGGCCGCAAAGCTTCAGCCTATATATACATTATATATATACAGCCTCTCGCGCGCGCAGGCGCCACATGCTGAAATTACATTTCATTTCGTTCCGAGGCGTCCAACGGCCCGCCAGGCCTCCATTTTTCACGGGCCTCGCAAAGACTGCAGCGGGCCGCGGACTTTATTTTACCGCGCCGCACGGCTTTCTGGCCCCGTTACAGTACTTATCCTGCAAAATTTATAAATCGCTGCACGTAGACGATTTTTAAGCCGGGGCAGCACCGCGAGTGATCGGAGAACGTCAGCTGGCCTTATGTTGGCGGGACTACTGTTGGCGAATCTTTCGGACACGTATGTTACAGAAAATGTTTGTTTTTGTGATTGTTGAGCGGCCTTAAGGCTTTTGGTTGTTCGATGGGTGTTGTTGGCGTGATTGGATGGTTTCGTAAGTTGTTTATAGGCTGTTGTTAGACGTCTTCTAGATGCTAGAAATAAGGGTTCTAGTCGTTAAATGGTCAAAAAAATGCGTTAATCTGAAAGTCGATGTCGTAAAACTTAAGTACACATCGAAAAGTTAACGAATTGTCAGTTAAATAAATAATAACATACATTTGACATTTGAATCTGGAGTAATCTGGAGTAAAATAACCTCAAAATGACGGTGAGCATTGAAGTAGTGGGGTAGAGCGGGGACTGCATCTCAAAAATCAAAGTTATTTTATCGCCACCAGAGGACTCAGCTATCGATTTGGGAACAAGGAATAGGAAATGCTTCAAAATGCGTAAAAACGTAAAATGCGTAAAAACGCTTCGAAAAACTCAAATTACGGATGTTTATTGTTTTATTTTGAAGAAAATGTGAAAAAGAACTTCTGGAAATATGACTAATTTAATCTAGTTATATTCTAAATAAATTAGTAATTAGAAAAAAGTTATGCTTGTTTAAAGTTGAGTGAAGTAAAAAATAATAAAATTAAATAAAAATCAGGCTATAGGGTGGGAGAGTGTAGTTGAATTGAGTGAAAAAAATTATTTTTTAATTCTAACATCTATATATTACTAATTAAAAAAATTCGGTTATAGAGACATTTATATTACTTATAAATAAAAAAATATTAATAACATTAATATTTCTAAATAAAAAAATTCGGTTATACTAAGGGAAATTATGATATTAAAAAAAGAACATTCGAAATATTATTTAAGGGGGGGGGGAGGGGGGGCGGGGGCGGGGGGGGGGGGAGAATGTAGTTAAAAAGTATGAAAAAATATATATTTTTTTATCGAGATATGAATAGCTAAATATAAAACCAGGATATAGTGAAGGGAGAAAGCTGTAAAAAGCTGTAAAAAAAAGTGTAAAAAATACTAAAAATACCAAATCTGCACGATCAAAACACGAAACGCCGTGGAACGAGAATCGACCATAAACTACAATGTGATGTAGAAATTGTTAGTGAAAGGTGCTTGGGAGGGGGATCTGGAGGACGTCTAACATCTCCGTTGTTTATATTGGGAGAGGGTTGGTTTAGAGTCGGGGACAGTTTGAGGTTAGATCGTGGCCGTTTTGGAATTTTTTTTTTGTTGGTAAGGTGGTGTGAATATTTTGAAGGTAGTGATTCTTTGATTAAGTACTTGTGCATGTAAAATAAATTTAATTTCTGTTTTTGTATAATTTATAGAGAATAACGTTTTTAGTTTTCTACTGAATTGAAATAACCAGTGTTCAATGTTAACAAGTGTTATATAGTAGCTTGTATAATAATAAGCATTTTTTACTCAACAGATAAATCAAGATGTCAGATTCTGAAGGGAGTGCTTATTCGGACAATGAAAGTGAACGAGGAGGAAGAAGAGGAGGTGGTAGCGACAGTGAGAATCACTCCGTTAAGTCAGGAAATGCCAGTGAAGCTGGAAGTGCAGCAGGCAGTGCTGCTGGAAGTCCAGCGAGATCTAGGTCTAGATCAAGATCTCGCAGTGTATCTAGAAGCAGAAGTCGTTCAGTGACTTCTAGATCCAGAAGTCGTTCAAGGTTCAGATCTGGTTCAAGGTCTAGATCTAGATCTAGGTCAAGGTCAAGGTCAAGGTCTAGGTCCAGATCTAGATCTCGCTCTGGTTCTCGTTCTGGGTAAGTAAAGATTCTTTTTCAAAATATTTAAATTCTAAATTAGAATAGTTCAAGAACTTATAATTCTTTTAGTTCTGCAAGGGATGACGAGGCAGAAGAAGCTCACTCTGAAGAGGAGCCAGAGCCAGAGGAAGAGCCCGAAGGAGAAGACTTGGATGAATATGACGAGGAAGAAGAAGAGGACGATGAAGATGATGACAGACCTAGAAAGAAAAAAAGGAAGAAGGGACAAGTTTAT